>VMDO01019523.1:0-39525 GCA_007922755.1 Pedetes capensis
GATGGCTCTTATCATGATCATGGAGTAACCTGAGCCACCTGCCAACCCATCTCTCAACTGCTACAGCAGGCGCTTTCTGCTATCAAGTTGCACAAATGCCCGGAAACCTTATACTGGTGTGAAGGAAAAAGCAATAGGCGAAATAACACAGCATCTGGTGCCCTGCCTGCTTCCATTCGCTGCATGGAGCAGGAGCACTAACCTGTGCGCCTCAGGCCACAGAGGCTGAGAGGGCCTCGTTCACCCTCGGTGGAGTCTTGGAGCCACAAAGAATGTGTGGCCTGCGGGGAGGTCAGCGTTCATCTAGAATGTAAGGCACAGCTCCACTAGCTTCATCCCCATTCTCCCATCGTTCTCCAGGCAGCTCGAATGCTGCCTCCTCTATAACATCCGTGTGGGAACAAAGGCCTACTGCAGAAGCCAACTCTAAAAAACATAATGCTATTTCATATCTTTAAAGGTAGAAGGCTGGAAAGGTTAACTGAGCTAGAATCAAGCCAGACCTTGAAATCAAATTCTGTGTCTGAATCAGAATTCTCTACCATCCAAGAAACAAAAGAAAAATATTTCCTGTTTCTTGGACCGTATCTACGTACTTCCCATCGAGCCTCATTACAGACAGGCCATGTTCTAGGGGCAAAGAGCATTCACTCAATCCTGGGCTTTCCACAAACACAGAGCTTACATGCAGCTAACAGCAATGACAGCTGCTGGGGTGGGAATGACTATTACAAAGTAAACCTCCTCTCTCACATTTCAACAGCAAACTTGGTTCGCTGAACAGTGTCCTGACAGTAGTGACAGTCAATCAAGATAAACCTGGGAACTTGGGATATGTCTGATATGAAAGATGTCACAATGAATAAAATCATGCTGCAGTTAGATTCCATGTGCAACAACTCAAGGAAGATCCTGAGTATCATTAGTAACTAACTCAATGACAAATAGGCTAGCTGAACCACAATGTGCCCTAGTGCAAAAAGACCAGAAGCAGCAGCTTGGGGCAGGGGGAAAGCTGAGGGTATCTATCTTTTATGCAGATATCTCTAGAAGATATCACTAGTCAGGGATTTGTAGGGTATTCATGTGAAAGAACCGAGACACAGATTAGGCCACTGACCTTGTGATTCCATGATTCCATCAGAACACAGAATCACACTGTGTGAGGTTCAGTACTTACTAATCATTCATCCATGCCAGAGACATTTTGATATGGTTATCTCAGTAGACTAGAACAAAATAACCTTAATTCCAAAAAACACAGAAAGAGAGGAAAAAATAAATAAATAAATAAAAGAAATTATCTCCAAACAGAGAGAAAAGCAAAGTAGAGCATCATGTGTATATTAATATTATCATTTGAGTTGTTAAAAGAAGTGGGGAAAATTATCACGTAGGAACTTTCTCTGGAAGGACATTCAGGTAACTAACCATACTGGTGACCTCCTAGGTAAGAAAACAGGTAGCTGGAAGAAAGCAGAGATTTTTTTAGGCTTTAATCTTTTCCATATTTTGAATCATTAACCATGAGAACATGTTATATACTTTAAAGTAATAGAAAAAGAAAAAAGAAAACTCCATAAAAGAAAAAACTCTCAGAGAAATCACCTCATGTAGTGAGACAGACGAAGAAATGAAAGGTTCTAACCCAGCCCTAAAGCCCAATGTTTGAGCTTACCCCTTGCTCTCACATTCTCGTGCTCTCTCCCCCTGCCTCCTTCCCTCCATCCTTCCTTCTCAGCCTGAGATATCGTCTCCAAAAAATTAGTACATCAAACCGGGCATAGTGACACATGTGTGTAATCCCAGTGACACCTGGAATCCCAGCCACTCAGTAGGCTGAGACAGAAGCATTACTGGCTTAAGCAGTAGCCTGAACAACTTGGAGAGATCCTGTCTCAAATAAAAAATAAAAAAGAGGTTCAGGATCTGGCTTACTCATGAAACACTTGCTTAGCATGTGTGAGGCCCTGCATTCAATCCCCAGTACTGGAAGAGAAAAAAAAAAAATATATATATATATATATATATCTCGACTCTTTCCCTAACTAAAGCAGAGGGCTGGACCAGACAACTTGTAGATGACTTCAGCGCTCACACTTTTATACTCTTCCCCCATTATCAACCTACTGGCTGATGCACTGTTGATCCACTATTCAATCAACAATAAAACTAGAGATGTGGTAATTCTGAGGCCAAACAACAACAACAAGCAGTCATACATCCCATAATCAATTCCTCTTTTAATCTCCCCCAAATATGAACCACAGGAAAGTAAGATAAACATATAAAGCCCCTCACAATGCTTAGCACTTGGAAGTACATAATAATTTTTAGCAAAATCCCAAATCATAACACTAGCTAGCTCCAAAGTACTGAAGAAAGAAACTAGGGTTCCATGTTGACTTCAAGTTCTATGTGAATCAACCATCACTGAAAATCTTTTCGATGGCACTCAAAGACAATGAAGTACCTATCTGCTCCACTCCTCATCTGTCATATCCTTCCGGTCATGTTGCTGTTGGGTGCTAGCAAGTCCAGTCCAACTCATAGCAATCCTATGTACAACAGAACGAAACACTTCCCAACACTGTATGTTCTGGTCATAGGGACCATGAAAAGGCACTGGATAAAGAGCCACGAGATCAGGAGAGGAGCATCAGCTTTGCCACGTCCTAGGTATGAGGCTCAGAGAGGTATATTTATACTACCTGACAGGCAGGCAAAAGAATCATCTATCTTTCAGAGCTGTTAAAGGGAATCAATAAGGACCTATGTGAAAGCCTTTCATAAAGTATAAAACATAAATTTCATTATCAGGTATCATGTGCAATTTGGGTCACCATGCTTCAAATCCAGAGATGTGATTACAAGCAACAACAAAAAAAAAATCATGAGATTTTTAGAAATGTATTATATAAAGGTTGATCTATTTTTTTCAATAAACATTTACTGAGTTCTAATAATATATCCGGGGCTGGGATTTAGCTCAGTTGGTAGAGCGCTGCACTGCAGTCTCTGAGGTTCCGAGTTCAATTCCCAGCACTGCAAAAACGGGAGAAGGACCTGGCAATCCACTCCCAAGGCAATCCCGAAACAGTCAGCCATTGAAAACCCTATGAGGGTCGCTATGAGTTGGATACTGACTCGATGGCACCTAACAACAACAATAATATATCCACCTGCAGCCGTACCACTGTGCTGTCCAATCCCATCAGATCTTGGAAGCTAAGCAGGGTCGGGCCTGGTTAGTACTTCAATGGGAGACCACCTGGGAACACCAGGTGCTGTAGCCTTGGGAGACGGACCTAGCAACCCACTCCCAAAAAATAATCAGCCATGGAAAACCCTATGAATACCAGAGAAGCACCGATAACACTGTTTCATCTGTTGTACATAGGATCTCTATGAGTTGGATACCAACTCAACAGCACCTAACAACAACAAATAATATATCCCTGGTATTGACAGAAGGATCAAGAATACAAAGATTAAAAGACTATTCCTGCCTATTAGAAATTCAAAACTATTGGGGCACAAGAAAATAGAGTTGGGTAATAATAACTGTTATAAAGTTGGGCACTGTGGCACACACCTGTAACCATAGCAACTCAAGAAGCTGAAGCAGGAGAATCACAACTTTGAGGTCAGAGGTAGCCTGCATAACTTGGCAAGACTATCTCAAAAACTAAAAATTAAAAAGGGGCTAGAAGTGCAGCTCAGTGATAGAGCACTTGTCCAGCATGCATGAGGCCCTGGGTTCAACCCCCAGTTCAGCAAAATAAACAAAAACCTACTACATGTCAGACCCTGAACTAAGCATAATCTCTTTTCATTCTTACATTAATCCTATACTTTACAAAAGGAGAAAAGGCATAGATAGGTTAAGGAACTTAAGGAAGATCACACAGCTACGAAGAAAAGCTTAGGTTCCAACTCAAGACTGTATGCAAGGCCATTCTATTTTTTTCTAATCTTGGAGTGAGAAAAACTTTTCTAAGCATCACCCCCTCCACCCACACAGACACCCGACAAACCACAAATAAAAACTTTTACTATTAAAAATAAAAACTTTCTGGGTCTGGTGGCTCACACCTGTAATCCCAGCCACTTGGGCAGCAGAAGCAGAAGGATCAAAATTTCGAGGCCAGAGGCAGCCTGGGTAAGTTAGTGAGATCTTATCCCAAGGTGAAAAATAAAAAGGGGTCAAGAGTGCAGCTCAGTAGTAGAGTACTGGCAGAGGAGGCATAAGACCCTGGGTTCAGCCCCCAACTACTGAAAAAAAAATGGATATAACATTAAGCCATGCATGGTGGTGCAGGCCCGTAATCCCAGCAACTCAGGAGATGGAGGCAGGAGGATCACAGGTTCGAAGCCAGAAGCAGCCTCTATAACTCAGGAGGCAGAGGCAGGAGGATCACAGGTTTAAAGCCAGAGGCAGCCTCTATAACTCAGTGAGACCTTGTCTCAAGCTAAAAAATAAAAAGTGAGCTGGGGTGCAACCCAGTGGTTGATCACTTACAAAGTATGTGCAAGGCCCGGGGTTCAACCCAAGTACCATGACAACAACAAAAATTCTGATACAGTAAATGAAAAAAGCAAGGTACAAAAGAAAATGTAAAATATGCAGTGTTAGTGTGAAAAAGAAGAAAAGCAAACGACTCTTTGGGCAGCTACTCTTTCGGCAGATGGGAATCAGAGAGAAGAGGGAAACATTTCACTAAGTATATTTTTAGGAATTTAGAGTTAGGAATGAAGTTAGAAGTAGGAAAAATCCTCATGTGGGTAAGTCAGTTTGGAAAATACTGCATAGTACCTCAGTTACAAAATCTGCTTATAAGAGGTACAGTGTGATAGTTTGAATTTTTTTATTTAATTCTAATTTCCAAATTGATTTGCCTTTTTTTTTTTTGGCAGAATGTTAGCTATTATCATTTCTTAAAAAGTAATCGATGGAACACAGCTTGAGATACTCTTTAAGTTAAACAACTGCTTGCTTAAAAGAAGATGCTTGACCAGTGAAATCTTTTTTGTTTATGCTGTGGGATACTGTTAAACCAACTAAGCATTTGCTATTTGCCTAAAATGTTTAAGGCTGCGGAAAATAATTCATGGTGAAGCTAAAATCCAAAAAAGGTAAATGATCCCTCTACTAAGCCCAAGAAAATCAAATAAGGAACTCTTAAAATAGGTTCCCCATGATTGAAAAGCAAAGCGTACAGCTTAACAGTCAAACTACTTACTCCTAGAAAGAGAAATGCAACCAAGCACAATGGGAAAATGGGGGGGTACACCCACATATACAGAGTTATCTATTAATCACACCACTTTTATACAGTTGACAAAAATCAGTAATGGTCCCTGATAAGCATTTTCTGAAAGGCTGCTGCTGTATATGGTGACACTTGTTAAAGCGTAAGTCTGAATGCAGATTGTGCCAAGTAAACTGACCCCCAAACTGACCCCTGCTCTAAGCCCAACTGTTACAGCAAAAAGATCTATTAAGTATCACAACTGGCAGCTAAGAACTTATACACAAAGTAAGGGGACAAAAGATGTCTGTAACAAACAATGAGCAGTGTCTGGGGATGGAGAGAAGGTGGCCAACCAAAGTACTCATGTATAATAAGCCCAGATACAGACCTTTTGAACATGACCAGCATTACCTCAAAATCTTAGATATTAAAGCTAGCCAAATCAGCTTATCAGGAGTCATGAACCAGACCACTGCTTGGAGTTCAAATATTTCATACAAAATATGTGGTACAATCTCTACTTGAGTATACCACCACAGGCACCTATGACATGGACTGCTTAAATGACAGCTGCCTAGTACTGCTCTTCATTCTTTTAAACAAGCTGCTTCTCTGCCTCTCTCATGAATTGGTGTGCAGCATAGGGCCTGGCTCATAATTTCTAAACAAGTACTACCAACTCCCCATAAGCTTTGCCAAAGCTCCTCCTGTGAGAGGCAGCCATTGTGAAGACTTCCTGAAGTTCCAACAAAGTCCTCGAACTCATTGTGCCAGCCACTGACAGTGACAGTGTGCCTGGAAGCGTGTATGAGGTGCAAACCAATGAGTTAAGCTTTGTGGGTGCTGGGAACCACCACAAAACATCTTCCAATTTTGCCTGGTTTTGCTTTGAAATCACACAATCCTACTATCCCATCCCCTGGAAACTGAGAAACAGCAGGTGAAGTCTGTCAAAGCCACATATTTAGACTGATTCGAGGACAAACCAGTCTGATTAGGGGATAAGCAACCTTATTTGCAGACGCTTTTGCAGGAGGGCAGGGGAGGGGTGGGCTTGAATAGAAGGGGAAAAAGCTAAATAAACATCCACAATTCCTTCCTTCTGCCCAAAATTATTACCTACACTCCCAAGAATTTTTGTGGAGCACTGAACTACAGAAGAAAAAACATTACAAAAAAAAAAAAAAGAGAGAGAGCGAGACACAGAAAAGAAAAAGAAAAAGAAAATAAACTTCAGTCTGTAAGTGTGACTGTAAAAAAAATCCCCAGGAGAGAATGACCTATGAAACTAAGCTCCACACAACAGGGCTAACTACGCAGCTGCTTTTCTACTTGCCTCAGAGTCCAAGATAAATACAGCAGGGCCATCAAGAAGCCCCACCAACTTCTACAGGAATGCAACCAAAATTCTCTTGTCACAGCATAAGCCACGTACCCCCGAAATTAATCCCCAAATGAGATCCGTATACGGCTGCTCTGGAAAACACTCTGGCTTTCAGCAATTAATGCCCTCTCCTCCAAATAGCTGCCAATTTGCAGAGGAAAAAGCTGCTCAAATTGAAGCAGTTGGAAAAACTTCCCATGAGCCTCTGCTCCCTAAATGTTCCAACTCAAGCAGTAGCTGGAGGCCACATTCAGACCCCACAGGTCTGTCTGTAGTTCCTCTAGCTCTCCCAGTGTTGCTTCTGCCCCCTTCCAATCCCCAGAGCTGAGAGTCCCACAGCCACCCACCCACAGTTCACAATAAATCATGCTTTGCTTGCGGTATTTCCAATTAGGATCAGACAAAATCAATGCAGCCAGAAAGAAAAATAAACAGTTTGTCTCCTCAAAAGCCACATGCATGGAATAAAATATCCTATACCAATGCCAAACCTCTTTTCCTCAACAAAGGAGAAACCAAGGAATCAGCCTCTACGTGGGAAAAATCCCATATACAAGGGTGTTATCTGGGGACTTAGGTCCCTAAAAACCCCAAGTATTATGGTTAAACACACCCATGGGAAGTCTAAACCTCAAAGGCTCTGTTTCCTCCCTTGAGAAAATAGGTTTTCAAGCAGCTACTCTACCATTATCATTTGACAATTCAAGAATGTCATCTACTTCATAAGTGGTATTTATCATGGATACTCAACTGAAATTTCTAGATGCCACGTACTGCACAACACATCAGAAGGAAGTGATGTTACGTGGCTGCTCTCTTCATTCCCTTCTTAGACTTTGTTTCTACTCATTCAGAATCTTAAAAGTCAGAGGCACCACAGAGCAAAACTACTCACTCTTTTATGTCCCCTACTACACTAATGAGGGAAGTCTCCAAGCTGGAGAACAGGCCAGGTTCATACAGGTATCAAACCAGAAGATGAAAGTGAAGAGGAAGGGGAGAACAAGAGAGAAAATTCTTGTAAAATACTTCCATGAATCTATCTCCAAAGTTGAGATTGAAACGAACTGGGACAAACTTCCTCATTTTCAAACATATCCAATGAGCGATCTAAAAATAAAGTATGTACTGTGTAAAGTGTCTCAGCTTAGTATTTTTCCTGGACTCATAATATCTGATGAAACTCACTGGTCGAGAAGGGAAAGGTTAAGGTCCATAGTTGATCAGACAATTCTAGCCCCAAATGGTGGTAATATATCTGAACTGCAACACTCCAGAATCACTCAGCAGCACTGTAAAAAGGTAGACAGATCAACAGACTACTCCAATGAACTGGAACACATTAGCTCTAATTGCCTCTCTACCATGTGTGTGGTTCCCTTTTTCCTTAACCACACTATCACAAAGGAGCTTTTTACACACACACACACACACACACACACACACACACACACACACACTCCCCCCCCCCCAATATCAGAGCACAGGAAACTAAATAGCATGTTGCCATGCCCATTCGACAGTCAAATTCCACCCCAGCTTCTGTATTCAGAAAGCCCTCTCTCACTTTTAACCCTGATACCAATGGAAAGATCAGGTAACATTCACATATCATGCAACACCCAGTCTTCACATGAACTGGAAGGCAGCCCAAGGGCCAGACCCCTCAGGGAAAATCTGGAGAAATAATTAAAGCCATCTGTATGGTCCCAAATGAGAAGCAGGAAGATAAAGTTCCATTCAACAAGAATAAGGGTTTCTGGACTACTTAGACCCAGGCACACTGGTAAATCCTATGGATCCCTAAGGATCACTTGAGGATTTCACAGTCCAGGGAGGGTAGAAGGGCAATCAAATGTTAGCCTAGAAAATCCTGTAGCAGAGCTATAGACATGGTGTTCTGGAGGGATGGGAATAGTCACAAAAGGCATCCAGGGGCCATCAATACTCAAAACAATTCTTGAAGACTGAGCCACAGGAATGAGAGAGGGGAGAGAGAGAAAGAAGGGAGGGAGGGAGGGAAAGAAGGAGGAATTTCAGGCAGAAGGAACTGAAACGAAGGAACCTGGGTGGCACAATATGCTCAGTAACAAATTCCTGAACGTGGACATGGAAGTGGAGTGCAGAAAGAAAGGGAGCTAGACATGTAGGCAGATGCCAAGCCTGAAGGACCTGGGGGCCATACAAGAGAATGGACTGCATCCTCAGGTCAAACATGAGCTCTCAAAAGATTTTAAACGAGAAGCAGCAGCCAGATTCTTTCTTTGAGATCACTCCCACTACCAGCCTGGAGGATGGGTTTGAAGACACTGGAGAGAGAGAACACACACACAATCCTGCTCAGTTTTTCCCTAAACCACAGCAAGAACAAAAAGTGCCATGCACTTGACATATTTATTGTTTTGTTTTGTTTTTTGAAACGGAGGCTCACACTGCAGCTGAGGCTCTTGTAGGACTCGCTATGTAGCCCTGCCTGCCTTTGAACTCACGCCAATCCTCCTGCCTCAGTCTCCCAAGTGCTGGGATTACAGGCCTGCACCACTATGCCCAGCTGAGGCAACATACTTAACCAACAAACCTTACAAATTTGAAACAAAACATTTTCACTGCTCCTGATTCCCACTCACTCTAAACCAGCAGCGAATGTGTCAGCTCCCCTCCTAGGAGAGCTCCCCGTGGGTTCTATGAAATAGCCACATCCCCAGGGCAGAACTGTGAGACTCCAGAAGTCTTTCCACTTCTCAGCAAAGAAACGTCTCCCCTCTGAGACGTCTTTCCTTCCTCCCGGCTGGATGGCGAGCAAATGAGGTTTCCCAGTTTAACACACTACACATCTCTAATAGTTCCCAACTCTGGCATTTAATCAATCAGAAGCACATTAACCACTCCATGCTGATCAAGCAATAAGCAGGAACTTAGTGAATGTCATACAGCAGGACACACAGCAAGAAGTAAACATTTACCTCTGAATTCCATGATATGCACTGTAAGTAACCTACTCATTGTAGTACACCCACGTGTCTGTCAGCTTGTTGTGCTGTGGGGGCCGCCCACGGTGGAGAGGTTTCCTCTGAGCTTCCAGACTAAGACATATTAGGGAGAAGGACCCAGCTGCCCATTCTCACAACAATTAGTCATTGAAAACCCTATGAAAAGCCGGGCGCGATGGCGCACGCCTGTAATCCCAGCGGCTCGGGAGGCAGAGGCTGGAGGATTATAAATTAGAGACTAGAGGCAGTCTGCGTAACTGAGCGAGATCCTGTCTCAAAAAATTAAAAAAAAAAAATGGGCTGGGGGTGCAGCTCAGTGGTCCAGCACTTGCAAAGCATGCAAGCGCGAGGCCCTGAGTTCAACCCCTAGTACGGCAAAAAAAAAAAAAAAAAAAAAAAAAAAAAAAAAAAAAAAAAAAAAAAAAAAAAAAAAAAAAAAAAAAAAAAAAAAAAGAAAGAAAGAAAAGAAACAAAAGAAAACCCTATGAGTAGCAGAGAAGTACTGTCAAATATAGTGCCAGCAAGCAGCCATTCAAAGATGACTGGGGAAGAACTGCCTTCTCAAAGTAGAGTCAACCTTAATAATGGGAATGAAGTCGAGCCCCTGGAACTTCCATTTGCTGATATGGCACAACTCAAAATGAGAAGAAACACAGTGTCTGCAACAATAGGCTCAAACATAAAAAAGATCATGTGTATGGCACAATATCAGGTAGTGTTTCAGTCTGTTATACACAGGGTCACTATGAGTTGTACCCAACTCAATGACACCTAACAACAAAATAACAGCTCATTGTAGCAGCTTATAAGAATATATGTTAATTCTCCCAGTTCACAGATGTGTAAGCAAGAACTCAGGTATGTTCAATATCTTGCCAAAGATTACCCAGATGGTAAGTAAAGAAACTAGGACTCAAATCCAAACATAAGAAACTCTAGGTGGTGTTTCTTTACTGTACCATATGTAAAGTACATATGAATAACAAATGTTTACACATTAAAGTTGGAAGTAATAGTAATAATATCTCCCCTTTAAAAACAGAAAGATAGCCAGGTGTGATGCCACATGCCTATAATCCTAGTGACTCAGGAGGCAAAGGCAGGTTAGAGGCCAGAGGCAGCCTGTGTAACTTAGAGAGACCCTGTCTTAATTTTAAAAATAAAAAAGGGGTTGAGGATGCAGCTCAGTGGCAGAGTGCCTACAAAAGTATGTGTGAGGACATGAGTTCAACCCCTCAGTACCTAAAAAAGTAAAATAAAATAAAATAAAAACAGGTAATATGTGTCTTACAGTCTCAGACTAAGAGATCAGAGAGTTTAGTCCTAACGACGTAATCACAAGTGGAATCTCCTAATGCTACTAAAAAGGTCACTCCTGAGCATTAGTGACCAAAAATATTCAGGCTCAAATTATCAAAGCAACTTGGCTATCCTCCAGAGAAATACACCCTTCATACATGTTCTCCTCCAAATCCCTAAGATAACATTTGAAAAAAATTTATGGCCAATTGCTCAGTCACTCTCTCAGGTGATTGCCCAAACTACTTTACCAACCCAAATTACAGAAATATATCCAGGATTCATATGGCAGTTCTGATCCGATTTGTCCCAATCCTGGCTCAAGCAGCTTTGCGCTACCCTCCTAACTAGATCAGCATCAGCCAATGGGTTTATTCAAGCTGATCTGCGATGGATTAGATAATGAAACCTTAGCCACGTAAGCCGCCTGCTCAAATTGGGGCTGTAGGGGAGAAGAATAAGAAACTCAATACTCCTAGGGGCCACCTAAAACACCAAATGCACTCGCTATGCCTTGCTCCATTGGTCTGCTCATGCTCCAATTACTGCCATTTCCTTTTCATCATCTCTGTGGCTCTTCCCTCCTGTCTCTAAAGAAAGTACACATTTATCCCAGAATAAAGATGTTTACGATGCGGCGTTTACAAATATATAACAAAAAAGGAAACAAATCCACTCACTCAATTGTCTTCATTGTTTCTGCAAGTTATTAAAACCTAACATCCAACTGAAGGCCTGAGAGATGTCAAACTAGAGATTCACAAGCAACATTCTTGTTTACATTAAGTAACATACCAAATTTCTTTCTCCACAGTCCTGTAATCTTGAGGCCTGTCTGCACCAGTCTGCTTTATAACAAAGTGAAAGTTAAATCTCTAGTTAGCTTCTGTTGTGTTCCCATGTCAGTGTGACAGAGAAAAAAATGACGAGGTGGCCAGAAGATGGGAAAAGAGAGTTGAGGCAAATTCAAGTCAGACTAATCGCTTGAGTCGCCTTGAAGAATAATTACACTTTGAACTCAGATCTGACTTTTTCATTCTCAGATACATTCCCAGTTTTACATTAGCAGGCTTCCACGTGAGGCCGGAAAATAATAAGTGATTTTTACATGACCATGCCTCAGTCTCTCCATCAACAATATTTACCACTCTAACAGTGTTAGGGACTAAGTGCTTGTTGTTGTTGTTAGGTGCCATCAAGTCAACATCCAACTCATAGCAACCCTACGTACAACAGGCAAAACAGTACCGTTGGTGCTTCTCTGCTATTCATAGGGTTTTCAATGGCTGGTTGTTTGGGGGAAGTGGGTTGTCCGGTCTTTCTCCCAAGCCTACAGCACCTGGTGTTCCCAGGCAGTCTCCCATCCAAGTATTAACCAGGCCTGACCCTGCTTAGCTTCTGAGATCTGATGGGATCGTAAGCCACAGTGTACAGCTGCAGGCAAGTGCTTTTACCCTCCCAAAATTCACACATTGAAACCCTAACCCCCATTGTGCCAGTAGTTGGAGGTGGGGCCTGTGGGAGGTAATTAGGAATAGATGAGGTCATGTGAGATTGGGACCACTGTGATGAGGTAAGTACCCTTATAAAATGAGCTCTTGCTTGCTCACTCACTCTGTCTCTCCCCCCATGATGCACTGGGGAAAGGCCACATGAGCACAAAGGCAGACGGTGCCATCTCCAAGCCAGGAAGTGGGCCCTCCCAGGACTCCAAATCTGCTGGCTCCTCAATCCTAGACTTCCTAGTCTCCAGAACCAAGAGAAACAAATGTCTGTTGTTTAGCCACAGAGTATATGGTATTTTGTTGTGGCAGCCTAAAAAGACCAGGCCAGGCAGAAATAAAATTTCAGTGATTTTAACAAGATGTTGTTGTTGTTAGGTGCCCTCAAGTCGAGTCTGACTCATAGCGACCCTCATAGGGTTTTCAATGGCTGTTTTGGGATTGCCTTGGGAGTGTGTTGCCACATCTTTCTCCCATTTTGCGGTGCTGGGAATCAAACTCAGGACCTCAGAGACTGCAGAGCAGCGCTCTACCAACTGAGCTAAATCCCAGCCCCCTTTAATGAGATATTGTTCATTAAATTACTTATAAGGAAAGCACGTTATTTCACAACTCTACTCAAAGGTAGCCTCATGCCCAGTTTCAGAACCACAAATCCAAATGAGAGTCCAACGAAACATGTACCTAGAAAGAAAAAACCCAGCAAGGTGCAAGTGGGAAGACAAACTCAACAGACAAACCTCAATAGATAACAGCATTCACAACGCAACTGCAGGCTACCTGGAATCCCTCCGGAGGCCAGGAAGAGGCTCCCTGCCACTGAAGTCACCTGCTAACATGAACAAGTATTGAACTCATTCAGTGAGACTGGATTTAAGACTCTATGATCAAAAGCAGTTAGTTGGCCAACTTTTCACTGCCATAAAGAATTTTGCTGAAAGCTCTAAGTAATAATTAAGGCCCATCTTACCTGAGACAGTAGCCAAGTTCCTAGAAAGTTGCACGAAAACAGAATTTTTGATAATCAAATTGTTTACATTCACTAGAAAAGCTGACCAAAAGAATTCACTCCTCAATATATATGACAGAAGCTACATTTCATACTTAGCAGACTTACAGTGAAATGAACCTCTAATATCTATACATGTAACTCATGTAACCAACAATTTTCAAATACCCTCTTTAACACAACTAACATTTCTTAAACCATATTTTAATTTTCAAATTGAATTTTCCTCTTCCCTCCTACCCATAGTTCAGGTTTCTCTAGTTTTCTACTATTCCCCCAGCTGCACTGATGCTTCTCCACATAATATTTCCATATACCACCCTTAAAAGCACCAAACTTTCTTCTCTCCCCTAGGCTCCTTTTGAGCCTCGGGATTATAACACAAACACCAGGGACTCTCTGGAGTCCCCTAGGCCCCATTTGCGGAAGTAATGATTATTCCAAAATCTTGTTGTTGTGTGCCATCGAGCCATGTCCGACTCATAGCTACCTTCACAGGGTTTTCAATGGCTGATGGTTTCAGGATTGCCTTAGGAGTGGATTGCCACATCCTTCTCCCATTTTTGTGGTGCTGGGAACTGAACTCGGGACCTCAGAGACTACAGCGCAGCGCTCTACCAACTGAGCTAAATCCCAGCCCGCTCCAAAAGCTTACTGGATGCAATACAACAAGGTTCACCTTAGGAATCGGAAGCTTTGAGGTGCAGCTCCATTTACTAAGTAACCTTGGGAAATACACCCCAGTGAATGACTTTATTCTGTAAAAAGACGCCAATCCTTTGGTACTCAAAGGGATTAAGTAATTCTGTGATGGTACCCACACCCCAGAATCTCGTGATATTTTTAATCCTTTCACTATTTATAAAAGGTAAATTTCAACTTCAATTTAATAACCATTGAGCACTTACCATGCACCCCAAACTTTCAAGTATGATAAAGGATAAATACCAACGAAATACAGTTCTGTCTTTTAGACACTTACAATCTCACTAGGAAAACAAGAATAACAAAGCTACGGAAGGGTAATAAAAGGTGAGGCATAAATAAGTGTGAATATAACAGGAGGCAAGAGCAGGTCTAACTAGTACCAATTACGCTGTCAGAGAAGTCTTCAAGGAAGGAGATGGGACTTCAGAAAAACTCTATTTGTGTTAAGATATAAGGAAAACCACGTGCTTTAACACAAACACATATACTGAAAAGACTGACAATGTGAAGCTATTTGCGTAGAGCCTACAGGCATTTCTAAACCACTGACACCACCTCCTGAGAACGGTTATGATTGTTCGTTCTGGGCCAGCCACTGGTCTCTTGTTCTCCAACACCTCAAGCTCATTGCTTTTTCAATGCCTTGGTGCTCTCGGCTCCTCCATGTGAACCCTCTTCCTGCAGACCCCTAAATTACCCACTACTACCCTTCATTCAAAGGTCACCTATAAAGAGGTCTTCCCTGACCGTCCTCATTTTCTATTCCTTTCCCTGCCAAATTTTTCTCCCTATCACCACCTAATAAAACCTGTCTGTATTAGAAAGAAATTCCATTAGGATATCTTTTAATTCCATGAGTGGGGTCTTTGTTCATTATTTCCCCTAAGGTTAAAACACTGCCTGGCTGCTCAATAAACATTTGTTAAATAAATATTAAATATATACACACATCTTTTTTTTTTTTTTAACTTTTCAACCATTTGTCTCCCCACCTAGATCATTTACACCTTAAAGACAGGGACCTTGGCTTATATTTTTAGAAGGCAACTTAGAAATCATTTTGTACAAATGCATGAATATAACTAAGGAAACAGAGGCACCAAAACAAGGACTTTCCCCAGGATAATACAGCTAGGTGAATGCAGCGTGCTAAATCAATGACGATTTGAAACCTATGTGATGTGGTAATGGCATTATAATAATGAGACTGTACAATGTAAAAAGTAAAGAACATCCATAAATACAGAGAGTGTAAAGAGGATTCTTGGGAAAATAGTTCTAAATTGTCCAACTGTACTCAACCTAATCCACTCTTTCCTCCACACATCTCCAAAGGCCTTATGTTGTTGTTGTTAGGTGCCGTCGAGTCGGTATCCGACTCATAGCGACCCTCTGTACAACAGGGGAAACACTATTGTCAGGGCTTCTTTGCTGCTCATAGAGTTTTCAATGGCAGATTGATTTTTGGGAGGGGGTTGCCAGGTCCTTCTCCCAAGCCTACAGCACCTGGTGTTCCCAGGTGGTCTCCCATCCAGGTACTAACCAGGCCTGACCCTGCTTAGCTTCCAAGATCTGACGGGATTGGATACCACAGGGCTACAGCTGCAGGCCAAAGTCCTTATACACGGCTCCATTTTCAAATATCACTATCCTCAGCCAGGCAACCAGAAACTAAGAGGCCCCCAGCAGAAAAGAGGGAAAGGAAAGAAAGTCTCACTATTAACTATGATTGACTGGAAAAATAAATAAATCGGTATGTACATACATACACAGACGCACACACTAGATGGAACATGCTCACCAGCAACCACCCCCAGTCTTCCCGCCTAACCACCCAATGTTAACTCACCTCACCTAAAGTCCCCCGGTATCCCTCTACATTTTTTTCCATGGCCCTGAGCTGTCACGTCTCACAATCTCTCTGCTTGTCAGAGTTCTTCTAATGGAGAATAAAAGCAAACAAAAGAATTTAAAAATGAACACCAAGAGGATCACTTTAACCAAACCAAAAGAAGTAAGTTTGCAGGGTGGACTCTGCAAAGAAGACCAAGAAGCATACAACAAACATGCCACACTAAGTACAGCTCCCTCTCTAACACAGGAAGTCAGGGAGAGCCTTGAAAAGCAAGCAGCGGAGCACAGGAAGTCTTCTAGCACTGCAGAGATTTCCAAGAGTGGTGTAATGGAGAAAGCACAGGAATAGGAATTAGAAGACCAGCCTCCTAGTTCTAGTTTTACAACCAGCTAATGGGGTGGCCTTATGCAAGTCACTGGTCTTCTCTGGACTTCTGATTACTCATCTACAAAATGAGGTGGTTAAAACATGATGGGACTTGAATCCCCCCTCCAAAAAAAAAATGAGTATTGACTCTTAAAGTGCTCATAAAGTATTCTGCGTAACAATCTTCCAAGTCTACCCAAATTAAGAACCCCCAGAAAAGATAATGTCGTCTCTGGTCCCTTCTATCTCTTAACATTCTATGATTCTAGAGAATCAGGCAGATGTCTACGAACAATTGGGGCTAGGTGAGCCTCACCATTTCACACCAAGTATTTTCTGAACAGAGACCAAATCCTAAAACCCACAAGTTTCAAGCCCTTCCTCAAACTAGGAAGTAACTGATCAATAGCTTTCCCATTCCCTGCCTTCCTCAAACTAGGAAGTAATTGATCAATAGCTTTCCCATTCCCTACCCTCATCATCCAGCTTATCCCTGAGTCTACAACCCAGAATCCAGTCTTCCAAGAGCCCTGTAAATTTTCTTTTGTACCCCAGGACATGAAAGAGCTATTCAGTGTCCTAACGATGTAGGATGCAAATGGCAAAGTACAGGAGGGACATGTCCTGTTAGCATGCTCCACAAAACTAATGACACCGAACACCCCGGTGTCCCCACACCACCCAAACCCACGTACTTCTCCTACTCCCTGTGTAACTGATTTAACCCACAACGTAAGCCACATCCCCTTTGGGCTCTCTCGAGGAGTTTTCTCGCTTTTCACGCCTGTCCCTCCAATGCCGCGCCCCTGCCCCATCCCAGCGTGCATCAAGGGCTTCCCCAAAGGTACCCCTTCTTCTGGGGAGCTTTCCCACCAGTTCCTTCCGTACTCAGCTCAGCGGCTCCCTTCTGAGCAACAGACCCAGGATTCCCCGATTTACCAGGGAACTGAGGAGGGATTTGAAGAAATGGACTGCATCCCAATCACGTTCGATTCCTCCCCAAAACCCGTCCACTCGCACTGCCCCCCTCGTCCCCTTAGGAACTGGGACCTCCTCGGACGCTGGGGGATGTTGCACCCCTCGCCTCCCGGCCCGAGCCTTCCAGCAAGGCCCGGACCCACCCCTCCCACCCGGGACCTCGGGAACCCTGCCCCGTCCACGCCGGGAGCCCCCGGGCCGCCCCTCCCGGCCCCGCCCGCAGTCCCGCGATAACGGGGTGCCCGTCCCGCGCGGTCACCTGCATCCCGCCGCCGTCGACCGCCGCCTCCTCGGTGCGCGGCCGCTTGCTCAGGCCGGGCTCAGCTCCGTCTCCTCCCGCTCCGGGCACCGGCAGCTCCAGCTCCGACTCCCGCTTCATGCCCCGGGCGGCGGCGCCGGGCCCGAGCTGAGGCGGCTGCTGCGGCTGGGCGCCTTCCGCCATCCGCCCGCGCCCGCCTCGCCTCCGGGAGCCGGGCGACCCGCGACAGGCCACCTCCCCCTGGGCCTCGGCCCCGACAGTCGCGACAGGCGGGCGCGCGCCTGCCCCGCCCCCCGCGTGCGTGCGTGCGTGCGCGCGGGCCCGCGCCTCAGCTCGCGCCGCCGCTCCTCGCCGCCCGCCCGCGGGGTCGTGGGCGCGGGCCGCCGGCGATCGCCACGAGCACTCGCTCGCGCCCCCGCCCGCACGCGCGCCGCCCGGCCGGCCCGCCGCGCCGCCCCGCCTCTCGCGCTCCCGGGGTCGCCGCCGGCCCGCGACGCTCCCCACTCACGCTCTCCCTCACAACACGCCGGCCGCGGGAGGAAGGGGGCGGTCCGGGTTCCCGAGGCGTGGGGAGGGCTGTTTATTTGGGAGGAGGAGGGGCGCGAGGCAGGAGCGAGCTGACTGGCCGGGAGCCTCCGACCCGCCACTGTGGCAGCGCTGGGAAGGCGGGGAGAGCGGGAGCGAGGAGGAGGGAGGGACCGGGATGGGAGACTCCGGCCCGCGCTGGAGGCTGTGGCGAGGGGGCGGGGCCAGCATCCCTCGGCAACCTCCGCCGCGTCCGCCCCTGCCACCCGAGGGCAGCCGGGAAGGGATCGGGGAAGCTCGGGAATCTCCGGCACCAGACCGGGATAGTCCTGGAAGCTCGGCGCGCTGGAGAACAGGCGTACGCGGAGGGGGCGGGGCCGCCTCTTTGAGGGCGGGGCTTTAGTGTAGAGCAGGCGGAGCTGGAACGGCGCGAGCGTCTGGGAGCAGCTCCCGCTTGCAGGACTAGTTGTGCTAATGGGTGACCTGAGCTCACCCCTCCCGCTGCTTGAGCTCCTGAGGAGGGTGGGGGCGCTCTGCGAATAAGGGGAGTGGGAGAGAACGGGGGTCTTTGCCCACTTTTCCTGCACAAGAGTGGAGATCAAGAATGGGGCCTTCCTACACCCAATTCTGAGACCCAATTCTAAGAGCTTTTAATCTAATCGTAATTATTATCGCATCCCTGTTGTTGTTAGGTGCTGTGGGGTTGGGTTCGACTCATAGGGACCTTATGTACAACTGAACGAAACACTCCCGATACTGTGACATGCCCAGCACTATATCAGACTTCTCTGCTGGTCATAGGGTTTTCAATGGCTAATTGTTTTGGGAGTAGGCTGCCAGGTCCTTCTCCCATTCTTGCGGTCCTGGGAATCAAACCGAGGGCCTCAGAGAGTGCAGAACAAACACTCTACCAACTGAGCTAATCCCCCAGCCCCAATCACATCCCTTATGATCTTAATACTGGATGTTTGTAAGAGCTTTACAACTTGTATAATGTGATTTTTTGGTGGATTGGTTGGTTAGTTGGGCGGGAGTGTGGGGGAGGAATTCTTTGTATCCAGTACTGCTGGGTTGAACCTAGAGCCTCGCCCATGCTAGGCAAGTGCTCTACTACCCAGCATCCCCAGCCCCTTTTTTATTTTTTATTTAAATTGCACAGACAGCCTCTGGCCTCAGACTTGCAATCCTCCTGCCTCAACCTCCCAAATCGCTGGGATTACAGGCATGTCCAGGGCACCTGGCTCACAAACCCATTTTGAGGCAAGTGATAGAGGTAGAGACCATGATCTCCATTGCATTGATAAACTTGCACTTGCCCAAGTCCTGCAGCAAAGATATGGTCAATCCAGATGGCAGGATTCTAGATCACATTCTTTTTCTGTACACCTTGCTGCCTGAGTAGCACTTTATGGCTTACCAACTTGGCGCAGTTAGATTTTTGCAATAGATGCTGTCTCCTACCAGACTGCAAATGACAACTGCATCTACTTTCTCTGGGTTCCATATTGTGTTCTGTACATTATAGGAAAAAAAGTGATGTTGCACAACTTACATGGATTCTAGTCCTAGCCTTGCTAACTAATTGCCTTAATCTCTTTGGACTTCAACTTTGGTAAAAAGAAGTGATGGTTTATATCAGTGGTTCTCAACCAGGGGCAGACTTTTGCCTTCTAATTACCCCCCTTATTTGTCTGTCTGAAGAGATCTTTGACTTGTTACTAATGGAGGCTGGTGTTGGCATCTAGTGAGTAGAGGCCAGGAATGTTGCTCAGTATCCTACCATGCACAGAACAGTCCCCACAAGAAAGAGTTATCCAGCCGAGAATGTCAGTAGTTCAGACATTGAGAAACCCTGGATTAGATGATTTCTAAGGTGGTTTGCGAGCAGTCTATGACTTGGCCTTTGAATTTGCATTAAGCTGCTGAAGCTGGAACAGTATGGTAGTAAAAAGCCCTTCTTTAGAATCACACCAACCCAGCAGGAACCCAGACTTTATCATCTACTGTCCATGTGATGTTGGACCAGTGGGTACTAAGAGTTCCTTTACAGAAGATGTTTCAGGGCCTACAGACTAGTTGGAAAGGACTGGAGGACCTGCCTTGAGGCTGAGTTTTTCTAACAAGCACATTGTGGATTTTGTTGTTGTTGTTTATTAGGGGTTTTTTTTGGGGGGAGGGAGTACTGAGACCTTTGAACACAGCATGCTGCACCACTGACATGAATCCCCCTTTTAAAATTTTTTATCTTAAGATAGGGTCTTGCTAAATTATGCAGGCGGCCTCTGGCCTCAAACTCCTGATACTCCTACGTTAGCCTCCAAAGTCACTAGGATCACAGGTGTGCGCCAAGGCATGTAGCTCTGAAATACCCTATTGGTTTAGCTCTACCTCTTTCAAGTCATGATGCCTTATGGAAGCAACTTAACCATTCTCTCCCTCAGTATCTTCACCTGACAATTGGTGTAATAATAGCACTTTTCTGAAAAGATAATGATAAAGATTGAGTTATTACACATTAAGAACTTTGATCAGTTTTATGGTTTGCATCTAAAAATGTTCCCCAAAGGCTCATCTGTTAGGGGCTCGGTTGCCATCTGATGGACTTTGGGGAAGTGGTTGAAGCGTGAGAGCTCTGACCTAATGATGGAGTCATCATTGAATATTGGGAGGTGGTGGAAACTGTGAAAGGTGAGGCCTGATTGGAGAAAATGGGTCCCTGGTGGCCTAGCTTTGAAGAGGGTGTCTTGTCCCTGGCCTCTTCCTCTGTGGGTCTCCTCTGCCTCCAGTCTTCCGTGAGGTGAGCTGCTTTGCTCCACCACATCCTCCCTGCCATAATGTTCTGCCTCAGCAACCCCTGGGCTCCTTAAAAGCAATGGAGCTAAGTGATTGTGGGCTGAACCCGAAAGCCAAAATAAATCCTTCCTCCCTGAAGTTGTATTCTCAAGTATTCTTTCACAGTGACAAAAAAGTGACTAACAAAATCAGAATGGCCTGTGATAAACACTTAATACATATCAGTTACTAGCATTATTATCATTATCACTTTACTCACATTTTAAATGGAAGTGGCAGAATGTTCACTGTCAAGATTTTAAAATGTCATTATCGCTACTATTGAAGTTTTTTATAGAAGATGGCTTGGTAGGACCACTAAAGATTCAGATGAGATAGACAAAGATCCCTACGTGACCCTTTGGTGCAACCACTAATTGAGCAAATAATTTTTTTATTAGAAATTTTTAATGTATATCACAATGTGATTCATTTTGACATGCTTTTCATTGTGACAATTTTCATATATGCATTTTGATAAACATTATTCATATAGGTTACCCCTTACACTCCTCTACAAATAATTTATTTTCATTAAGTCTTACATTATTAATTCATAATATGATAATAATAATAGTCACACTGTTGTTCTAAGCATTAAATGAGACAAAATAAAGCACTTAACAGAAAGCCTAACCTTGTTAGTGTTGTTGTTAGGTGCCATCGAGTCAGTATCTGACTCATAGCAACCCTGTGTACAACAAGGGAAACACTAGTGTCAGTGTTTCTCTGCTGTTCATAGGGTTTTCGATGGTGGATTGATTTTGGGGAGTGGGTTGCCGGGTCCGTCTCACAAGCCTACAGCACCTGGTGCTCCTAGGTGGTCTCCCATCCAAATACTAACCAGGCCTGACCCTGCTTAGCTTCCAAGATCTGGGATCGGATGCCACAGGGCTATGGCTACAGGTTGTGTCTAACCTAGTCACTGCTTATTTTGCAGTAATTATATATTATCTGTGGAACAACAATGACTTTGTTTTTTCCCTAGGCACATAAGCTGTTTGTTTTCTGAAAATTTTACTTGCTGAACTGGTATCTTAAGAATTCTTCTCCCCTCCTTACCTGCTTTACCAAAACACTGAAATCTAAATGTTAGGTCCTTCCTGGGCTACCCCATGATCAAGCAAAAGATAAGATTTGGGATCAGAGCTGCTGGGGACTCAAATTATTGTTATTCAAGTGGCACTCAAGTCCCTTAGAAATAGAGCAATGCAGTATAGCAATGTTTGAATGGCTCAGCAGAACAAAGAGAAATTGGACAGTGCTCTGTAAATAAGCATTAAGCATTTAGGGAAATAGAAGAGAATAGAAGCTTATGAATGGCAGAAGAGGCCAAATATGCCCATGTCAGCAGAAAGATTGTGATTATTTCTTTTATAGACATCTGCAGTTACTTGTTTGGAAACAGATAGTTATGAAATATTACAAAGGAAAAGAGCATTAAAGAATATTTTCCTAGAAAGAACTTCTAGCAGAAGAAACTACCGTAGTTAGGAAGTTTGTTCATTTATCCATGGAACAAACAATGGACAAGCATCTGGAATATCAAGGTGAACAAAACAAATTCTTAGTACCCAACAGCTCATCTTCTAGAGAGGAAGAAATGAACAAATAAGACAGTTGCAATGCATCATGATAAGGAGGTCATTTCTCACAGTGGTTAAGATGATCTTTGATAGCAAATACAGTTTTTGTTTTTGGTTTTTTGGGGGTTTTTTTTGGTTTTTTTTTCTTTTTTTTTTTTTTTTTGGTACTGGGGATTGAACCCAGGGCCTTGCGCTTGCATGTTCTGAAAGTGCTGGACCACTGAGCTGCGCCCTCAGCCCATTTTTTTACTTTTTGAGACAGGGTCTCACTAAGTTATACAAACTGCCTCTGGTCTTGAACTTGCAATCCTCCTGCCTCTGCCTCCCGAGCCACTGGGATTACAGGCATGCACCACCGCGCCCGGCTGCAAATACAAGTTTGAGGCTGACTTTGCCGTATATCTGACCTTGGATAAGAACCTGAGCATCTGTGATACCCAGTTTCTTCATTTGTCTCATAGATACTGGTGGTTGCCAACCCAACATCTATTCTCTTACTTGTTACTAATAGAAAACAAATTTGGTTCAGGGCAGAAATCTGCCCAACTTTGGAAAAAAGAAGGAGGAAGAAGAAGAGGAGGAGGAGAAGGAGGAGAAGAAGGAGGAAAAGAAGGAGGAGAAGAAGGAGGAGGAGGAGAGGAAGGAGAAGAAGAGGAAGAAGAGGAGGAGGAGGAGAAAGAAGAAGAACAGGAAGAGGAAGAAGAAGAGGAAGAGGAGGGAGAAGAGGAAGAAGGAGGAGGAGGAGAGGGAGGAAGAGAAAGCGCAGAAGGAGAAGGAGGAGGAGGAGGGGGAGGAGGAGGAGGAGGAGGAGGAGAAGGGGAAGGAGGAGGAGAGGGAGGAAGAGAAAGCGCAGAAGGAGGAGGAGGAGGAGGAGGAGAAGGGGAAGGAGGAGGTGGTGGTGGAGGAGAAGAAGAAAAGAAGACAAAGAAAGTAAAAGAATTCCCAGGCTCTCTGGCAGCTAAGGATGGCCACGTAACAGTTGTGGCCCTTGAGATGTACACAGGGGATGGCATTTCTTCCCAACTAATAGACAAAACCGCAAGAAGAAAAGACTTCTTGTCCTTCATTCTTTGCCCTTTGCCTTTTACCTTTCCTCCTGCTTGACACAGGGATTGGGAAAACAGCTGACATCTTGTCTTCACACAGCAAAGCAACATGCCAAGAGTGCTATTGCAGAGCCACTATACCGCACAAGACCTTCTACCTCTAATTCATTGTTGTTTGAGAGAAATAAGTTCCCATTTGGCTAAGCCACTGCAAACCCGTTTGAACATGCAACCAAATTCAAGTCCTAACCGATACAGCCTATAAACAGAGGATAATAATAGTGTCTCCCCAGGGATTCTTTTGAGCATTAAATAATGCATGGGAAGCACTTAGCACGACACCTGGTTCATAGACATGCTTAATAAGTGGTAACATAGACCTTTGCACTCCTATTATACCACCTACTATTCTTATTAATATGGTTATTGTATGTGCCAAAAGCTATATGGCTACATAGGAAGATGTCACTCCCTCTGCCTGGAATAGACAGAACAAATTTCACCAAGAACATTACATTCTACTTAGGTCTTTAAAAACGAGGAGGAATTTCCCAGGTTATGGTTTCTGATGAAAGATAGCAAATTTTTGTGTCCTCCTTTCCTTAGGATGAATTCAGCACAGTCTGCTTGAGTGTTGGGAGACAACTCTGATAGACACAGGCTTAGAGCCCAAGGACCAGGTTGAGAGTCAGGACCAGTAGGTAGAGGGCTGCACTGCAGCCCCTGAGGTCCCGAGTTCAATTCCCAGCACCGCAAAAATGGGAGAAGGACCTGGCAGTCCACTCCCAAGGTAATCCCGAAATAGTCAGCCATTGAAAACCCTATGAGGGTTGCTATGAGTCGGATATGACTCCACAGCACCTAACAACAACATACTGTACCCATCTTCTGCTATGCATCTGTGGTCTTCAAATGAATGGAGACTGAGAGAGGCAAGTGGGCTATCCAGCTGGAAATGAGGGCCAAAGTGTCCATCCCCAGGACTGTCATGGGACTTTTAAGAGAGACCTGTTCAAATGCGAGTTATTTAACGCTGTACTCTGGCTATCAACAGCCACCCACATGCTGGTGATATAAATCTCTTTATAAGCTCTTTGAGAACATGAGTGTGGTCTTAATCTTTTCTTGATTTCTGTATTCCTAGTACCTAAAAGCCTGCAGCCATAGCCTTGTGGCATCTGATCCCATCAGATCTTGGAAGCTAGGCGGGGTTGGGCCTGGTTAATACTTGGATGGGAGACCACCTGGGAACACCAGGTGCTGTAGGCTTGGGAGATGGACCCGGCAACCCACTCCCAAAAAACAATCAGCCATTGAAAACCCTATGAACAGCAGAGAAGCACTGACAATAATGTTCGCCTGTTGTAGGTAGGGTCGCTATGAGTTGGATACCAACTAGATGGCACCTAACAACAACAACTGTACCTAAAACTTCCACGTCTGTCAGTTTGTCATGCTGTGGAGGCTTGCATATTGCTATGATGCTGAAAGCTATACTACCAGTATTTCAGATACAAACAGGACCACCCATGGTGGACAAGTTTCAGCTGAGCTTCCAGACTAAGACAGACCAGGGAGAAGGACTCAGCAACCCACTCCCAAAACAATTAGCTATTGAAACCCCTATGCCTAACAGAGAAGCACTGTCAATTACAGGGCCGGACAACGAGTCCCCCAGGTTGGAAGGCACTCAAAAGATGACCAGGAGAGAGTTACCTCCTCAAAGTGGATTCAACCTTAGTGATGGGAATAAAGTAAAGCCCTGGGGACCTCCTTTTGCAGATGTGGCACAACTGAAAATGAGAAGTATAGTGACTACAATAATGGGCTCAAACATAAAAAGACTATGTCCATGGCAGAGTGTTGGGGAATATTTCATCTGTTGTATGTAGAGTCACTATGAGTCAGGTCCAACTCAACAGCTCCTAACAACAGCAACGACAAGCACCTGACAGATCTTGCCAGAAAATGTCACTGTTCTAACAATCCTGAATAAATAAATAAATAAATAAATAAATAAATAAATCCTGCAGCCATAGCCCTGTGGCATCTGATCCCATCAGATCTCAGAAGCTAAGCAGGGTCAGGCTGTTTAGTACTTGGATGGGAGACCGTCTTGGAACACCAGCTGCTATAGGCTTGGGAGAGGGACCCAGCAACCCACTCCCAAAAATCAGTCTGCCACTGAAAATCCTGTGAACAGCAGAGAACCACTGACAATAGTGTTTCGCCTGTTGTACGTAGGGTTGCTATGAGTTGGATACCGACTCAACAGCACTTAACAACAACAACTATATACATATGTGTGTGTGTGTGTGTATATATATATATATATATATATATATATATATATATATATATATACTTTTTTTTAAATCACCCCCCTGAGCTGGGGGTATAGTTCAGTGATCTAGTGCTTACCTAGCTTGTCCAAGACCCTGGGTTCAATGGACAAAAGACAAACCAATACAAAACAGCCCCAGGCCTAAGACCCCTAAGAACAGATTGAGACTCATGCAGAGCACCTGCTCTTGGAATGTTATCTTAACTGTGCACTGATCTAAACAAAGATAGAGTGCTAGGAGCCAAACCCATCTCCAGAATTGATCATCTCTCTAATCAGAGAGAGAAGCGAGGATATAAATAGAAGAGACCATTTTCTACGCCAAAGCTTTTTTTCCCAAAAAAGAAAGGCGGCGAATACCCTTGATAGTTCATCAGCCAGAGGAAGTGGAAGCTACTCCTGCCACGTGGCCAGCCGATCTGGGAGCAGATATAGTCTAATGAGAAACTGAGTTCAGCAAAAAAGGCCCATGTGATGCCTAAGCCTCATTAGGGCTGTAAAACCAACTGTCGTTCTGACACAAACCCCACTGTCGTCTCTGGCCTCCCTTCCCTGCCTCTCTCTGCTCATGGCATTATTGAACCTGGGTTTTTCCTATGGGCTGGGACCTTGCCAATCCTTTCGCCCTTCACATAATGTGTTTGGTTTCTATTTCTGTAGTTTGATGAAGGATGATAGCAGGGTATGGAGTTGTTGTTTTTCATTTAGTGCAGTCACCGCCCCTACCCTGCTCTTAAGTCATGTTTTCATTGTTTGTTTTGTGCCTGGCCCTTGGTTTTTATTGCTTCCATACAGAGTGGGGGAAAGCTTTGTTTTATTTTATTTTCCAGGAGCTGCTATACATAGCTTTGTGTACCCATCCTTCCTGAAAAGAATTATGGTGTTTTGATATTGGCAATGACCTCAGAAAGGAAAGACAGGGAAGGTTTAGATATTTGCTGAGTCCCTAATGGGTGCCAGCCCCGGAACTAAGGTTTTAGGGTTTTGTTTTGCATCTAATTCTCCCAAAACACCCATGAGGTGGGCAGTATTATATCTCCTTTTATACATGAGGAAATGAAGAACCAGAGACATGAAGTGACCAGCTCCAGGTCACACAGGATGATTAGTGACAAAGGAACTTCTGTCCCTTTATTCCAAGCCCACTGCCCCTTCCAGTGCAGTGGCACCCTGTCTTTGAAGGCCTTTTAATGTTAGTTTGGGCAGCTACAAATCTTATGGAGAACAAGGGACAAAAAAGGCTTAACTTTTTCTTCTTGGAAAAAGAACTTAAATGTCTTGATTCTGTGTTCCATTGGGGACACACAGGCTCCTGGGTCTTTGTTGAATCAAAGCATCGAGTCTTCATTCCTTGTCTTTGTTGTCCCCGCTCAGGTGTCTTCCTCTGGGTCTCTGGCTGTCAGTATCCATTCCAGCCAGCCTCCGCTGAGCTGTCCTTTCTCATTCTTAGTCCTTGATCCACCCAGATTGCTTCTGTCAAGGGCATAGAAAACTGTTGCTGCTCCCACAGGCTCTGGGGCCTCAGGACTCTCTGAGCTGCTAACTGCAGCCCCTGAGGTGAAGACATTGAGACACCACTGCTATTCCACAAATACCTTGCTGAAGGGGAAACTTGCCAAGCTGACACCTCCAGGTGTCACGTACACACATTCCCCTCCCCTCCCCACGTCCCTCAGACCTGGAGCATGCCTCCCTCTCTCCTCCCTGAGGCTCCACAGGGAGAAAGACACAAGAAGCAGCAGCTTCAGGAGACCCGCACCAGGCCCTGGCCCTGCTGTTCTCTCTGGCAACCTTCTGTCCCTTGGATCCTTTGCTGCATTTGCCTCTGCTGGGTGGGAGCGCCTAACTGATCCAGCCGATTCTGTTTCTTTTGAATCTCTGGCTTTTGCAGGGCAAAGGTTTCAATGTTTGGGGTCAAGCAGGGTCAGGCTTTTGGAGTAAAAAAGGCCAGGCTTTTAAGACCGGGAGACTTTTCTCTGAAGCCATGCATTTCAAAAGTCTACTTTGAAATTCAAAAGCTCAGTTCTACCTCTTCTTTCTCTTTGCCTTGCTACTGTCATAGTTTTATGCCCGAAAGGAGGAAAGGGTGAGAACAGCAGAAGGGATCTGGGAGCATGAGGGGAGAGAGAACATAAGTTAATATTTTTGTAGCAAAGACATCTCTGCACTATCGCCTCCTCCTGTGCCCATGGGACAGTTCCCAGGCTCCTTTGAAGTCAGGATGGGAACGGATGATAACTCTCTGGCCAGAGGGATGTGGGTAAAAGTGATGGAAGCCACTTCCAGGCTTGGCCCCCACCCAAATATCCCTGCTAGCCCTCTAACCTCGCCTTTCCATCACAGCTGTGGAGATCAGGAATGGCTGAAGAGGAAGAAAGCCTGGACAGCTGAGTCACCAAGTGTGTGGGGGGGGGCATGAGATGCTGCCAACACCCTCTGCATCATACTGAGATGAGAGCAAGAAACAAACCTTGATTCTGTTAAATCACTGAAGTTTGTTTTGTTTGGTAGTGGCTCATATGGCTTCCCCTGCCTGATAAAGTATCTACGTAGTATTCTGCCTCATAATCAATGTATAAAGTGCCAGAGATGCGACATCAGAAATTGACTACTTGGATGAAAATCTATAAAATTGAAGATGCATAAAGATTTTGGGGTTTGGAAGGGACTCCGTAAATGCCTCCTTACCCCATCAAGACAGGAACCAATTTAAAGGTAGCCACAAGAGACGGAGAGAGGAAATCAGCATGTTTATTACTGACAAGCATAAAGTTTAAGCATACAGCTAAGCCTAGGGGTGTAGCAAATAGAAGAGCTATGAACTTCTTGAATTAGACAGACTCAACCACCAAGGTGCTGGCACAGCTGGGAAACTGCAAGCTGTCCCCAATAGACGCAGGTCCCTTACTCCACGACAGAGAGCTAACCAGAAATCCTCCCTTGCTATCTAGCAGATTGAAGAAAAGATCAGGAAGGAACTGAGCCAAGTCATGTCCCGTTTCTTCTTCCCTGATCACCAATCAAATAAATCACTCTGTCTGTCAGTCAGCGGTGGCTAAAAACCACAGCAGGAAACAACAGCCCCAAAAGTTTCTTGTTCCCACACCCACTGTGGATAGGCTGTATGGTGTCCTCAATCTGGGACCACATGATGGAGGGTACACAGTGGTATTCTGCTCTTTCCATTAGCCAAAGCAAGTGGAATGGCCAAACCTGCCTTCCACAGAGTGGAGGTGTTAAATCCTCCCAAAGGGAGAGACAGTGCATATTTTTGAATAGTTATGGGCTAGGGTTTAGCTCGGTTGGTAGAGTGCTTGCTCTGTGCTCTGAGCCCCTGGGATGCATTCCCAGCACAACAAAAGTGAGAGAAGGACCTGGCAGCCCACTCCTGAAACAATCTGCCGTGGAAAACCCTATGAATAGCAGAGAAGCACTGACATAGTGTCAGGCATGGCACAGCGTCAGGGAATATTTCGTTCTATTGTACATAGGGCCGCTATGAGTTGGACACAACTGAACAGCACCTAACAATAACAAGAATACAATGTGTTAGACTCCTTCTCCCAAGATGGAGTAGGGCTGAGGAAGAAAGACATGGGGCTCACCTTTCCCAACCTGTACCCAGAGACTAAAGGAGAAATACATGCCGCTATTGCCATCCATGTCCCCCAGGTCCTACTGTGAAAGTCCCCTGCAGAGTCTGCAGACAGCACCCCACACCCCAACATGTCACCTGCTTCCTAACTCCAACACCTGCCAGGGGGCTTTCTCTGGCAGCAGCAGCCTGCTGGGTATTGGTGCAGGACAAGCCCAAAGTGCTAGAGAGTTAAGCCCACCAGGGGCCACTCGGGACCAAGGAGGGAAGGAAGTCAGCCTGTAAATTCCCCAGCTTCCTCACCCCTTGGTAGGATAAGCTTTGTGCACAGTCTCTAAAGGACTCACAATAAGAGTTCTTTTCCTTTCTTTTCTTCCTGCCATCTTCCTGCCCCCACTGTACTACCAGGGGCCACCACCCAAATAAACCACAGCACCCAACTCCCTGGGTCAGGGACTGTTTGGAAAGAACCCAATTAAAAACAAGGGTGGAGGTTTCTCCTATCAAAGTCCTATTTTCTGGTGAGTGGATAAAGAAAAAAACACACCACACACACACACACACCCCTACACACACACACACACCACACTCACACACAGAGGAATAATTCAGCCTTAGAGAAGAAGGCAATCCTGTCATTTGTAACCATATGAATGAACTTGAAAGACATCATGTAGGGTGAAATAAGTCAGGTACAGAAAAATAAATATTGAGGAAAAAAAAGAACTCAGAAACAGAGAGTTGAATGCTGATTACCAGGGGCTGGTGGGGGAGAGGTGAATGAGAGGCTGCTGGTCAGAGAAGACAAAGTTTTAGTTATGAAGAAGAAGTTCTGGAGATGTAGTGCACAGCACTGGTGACTAAAGTTAATAATGCTGTGTCATCTACCTGAACAGTTCCAGGAGAGTAGGTGGAATTAAATTTTTGTTTCTTTCTCTTGTGTTGTGTTGTGTTGTTTTGAGACAGCCTCCCTAGGTAGCCTGGGCTGGTTCAGAACTCTCTGTGTAGCCCAGGCTGGCCTCTAACTCGAGCCTCGTGAGTGCTGGGATTCTGGGCATGCACCACCACGCCCAGCGCAAGAGGCTATATTTTAAATGTTCTTCCCACACACATCCACACACACACAAATGAGTAGATGAGGTGCTGGATATGTTAACTTGTTGTTGTTGTTGTTAGGTGCCGTAGAGTCAGCATCTGGCACAGCAACCCTATGCACAACAGGAGAAACACTTTGTCAATGCTTCTCTGCTATTCATAGGGTTTTCAATGGCAATTGATTCCTGGGAGTGGGTTACTGGGTCCTTTTCCCAAGCCTGCAGCACCTGGTGTTCCCAAGAGGTTTCCCATCTAAGTACTAACCAGGTCCAACCCTCCTTAGCTTCCGAGATCAGATGCCATACAGCTACGGTTATGTTTTAATTGTTGTTGTTAGGTGCCATCGAGTCAAGTCCAACTCATAGCAACCCTCATAGGGTTTTCAATGGCTGTTTCAGGATTGCTTAGGGAGTGGATTGCCACGTCCTTCTCCCATTTTTGCAGTGCTGGGAATCGAACCTGGGACCTCAGAGACTGCAGTGCAGCGCTCTACCAACTGAGCTAAATCCCAGCTTATTTGTTAATTAGCTTTATTTAATCATTCCACTACACACACACACACACACACACACACACACACACACACACACACACACACACAAATACATTGTATGCCATAAACACATAAATTTTTTCAGTATTGAGTGGTGGAACCCAGAGCCTCATGCATGCTGGGCAAGTACTCTACCACTGAGCTGCACCCCAGCCCCTTTTCATTTGTCATCTTGACACAGGATCTTGTTAAATTGCATCAGTTACTTCTGGCGGCCTTGCCTCAGCCTCCCAAGTCACTGGAATTGCCCGCATCCACCACAGCACATGGCTATACATAAAACTTTTATTTGTTTACTCAAAAAATCAATAATTTTTTAAAGACCTATTTTTTCATCTCCAATCATTCCCCAGATTTCTTCTTCTGCTTAAGAGGCCGAACACCGCCAACACTGACATCCCTAGCCATTGGACCTCTGATGTCCATTGCCGACTCCCTTGCACTCCTAGGAAGGCTTCTGGCTCCTTGTCAAGCCACCTTGACCTTGGAGCCATGGCAGCTGGGGCCAGCCCGTCTCTGCCTTAGACATCGCGGTGCCTCTCTCTCTTTCCAGCATGTAATTTAGGGTTTGTCAACTGTCCATTTGTATCCATCATCATGTCTCGTACGCTGTTCAGTCGCTTTCAACGAATGTTGAGTGGCTCCTAATTGGGAATATGACCGTGAAGAAGACAGACTAGGTCCCTGCTTTCACAGAGCTGAAAATCTAGCTAGAAGAGGCAGAAAATAGCAACACAGTTGTGAGAGAGTCATAAGTGATACTCAGGGACTCTAAGAGCGTGATGGGGTTGAAGGAGAGGGGGTGTCTAGTTTTGATAGGAAGACCAGAGACATCTTTTTGTCTGAGAGGGCCACTGTTAATCTGAAAGCAGAATAACAAGAAAGTGCTAGTCATGGAAAGACACGGAGGAAGAACATTCCACAGAGAGAACTCCATGCGGGAAGGCCCAAGGGAGCACTCAGCCGAGGAGATAAAACTAAGAATGTTAACAACATACCACTTGCCAGCGCGCAGTGCACATTTATTAGACGCCTACAAATTTAGTTCTGTGCTTCAAGGACTCAGAATGCGGAGAATGAACTCTGAGCTTCATGTTCCTCACCGCCCTCCTTGCTGCCCCACCCGCTGCAGTCCATTCTCTCTTGGTGCCGCTCAGAATCGGGAATCTGCCCCAAGTCCCAACCATGGTTGCTCCTTCAAGACTGCTGTAGCGCACCCCACTCTACCCCTACCTCTGCCTCCCTGCTAGACTGGGGGGCTGGAATTTCTGTCCTTTGAAACCCCTTGGCTCCCCACTTTACAAATGTTCCACACAGTGTTTCAAAAAATTCAGACCAAAGTCTTCTTTGAAGGCCTACTTGAGACATAACCTTGCTCTATGAAATTTTCCCTACTGCCCACTTCCTCCTGCTACCATCATGCATGCTGAGCACTTTGCAACAGCCCAGTGAAGTACTTAACACACCATTGGTTATTAATATACCAATCTTCCCCTCCACCTGTACATCAAGGGTTGTTGTTGTTAGGTGCCATCGAGTCAGTATCCAACTCATAGCGACCCTCATAGGGTTTTCAATGGCTGACTGTTTGGGGATTGCCTTGGGAGTGGATTGCCAGGCCCTTCTCCCACATCAAGTGTAGCAAATTCAAATGCCTACAAGGACTGGCCAGGAAAAGTCCCTGATTGTAGCAAGTGAAGACAACTGAATGACAACAGAAAACTAATTTTCATGCAATGCTATAAAGTTGGATTTTTCTGTGAAACCTCTGGATATTTAAATGTTGGAAATAAATTACTTTGAAGGGTTAGGTGAGCCCTTGTATTTGTCTGTTTTCTATTACTATAACAAAATACCCAAGGCCTGATACTTTTATAAAGAAAAGAGTTTCATTTAGCTGACAGTTTTGGTGAGGACATTGTGGAACATGGCATCATAATGGCAGACATGTGTACAGAGGACATCACATGGTAAGACAGGAAGCCAGAGAGCAAGGAGGGCCAGTGTTGCTTTTTTTTTTATAGCAACCCACTCTCTTGAGAACTAGTTTACTCTACCGGGTTAGCATTAATCTCTTCCAAGGGCAGCATCCTCAATGAACTAATCACCTTCCACTATACTCTGCCTCTTAAAGGTTTCATCACCCCCACACCACCACACTGGGGACCAGGTTCCCAGCACATGAACCCTTGGGGAACAGACCACATCCAAACCACATCCAAGTCAGAGAGATCCCAAGCCCTCAAGGGTAGGGATCCTGTTTTATTTATCATAGTAGCCTCACTACCCCACACAATGAATGACAAATAATAGCAGCTGAATATAGTTGTTGAATGAATGAATGAAAAAAAATTGGACCTTTTGAGAATGAATCAGATTAGCTGTTCTCACTGGAGCCCATCTGAGATCTAAATTGTCATCATTTGACCAAGATTGGAATCCCAATGAACTGGAAGCAGGCTTTTTTTTTTTTTTTTTAACCCCTGTACGTTATCATGTGACGAATTTCAGGTTGTTTTCTTTATTGTTTCCCTGTCCCAAATGACTCAAGCACCCCTGGGGCTTTCTGGGCAGGAGATCAAATGTCTTCAAAACAGGCTCATTTCCACAGGTGGCTCAGCTGGATTCCCGGATTAATCAGACAGGAGACTCACGACAAAGAGCTTAGAATCCAGAAATGTTGTGCTGGCACCAGTGGAACCATAGAATGTTAACACTGGAAGCACTTTTAGGGTTACCTTGGGAGTAAACTCTAATTATCCAGCCCTGATTTGCACGGGAGGAAACCGACTAGGAAAGCGCCCCCACCCAAGGACATGTGACTCTTGGGCCCACATGGAGTCTCTTCCTCCCCCTGCCTTCTGTGGCTCTGCTCCGAGTGAGCCACATGTACTCATGTCTCATTATCCAAATATGTCACAAAGTCTCCCCACGGCTTAACAGTAAGGGCCGGCTATACATTCTTTTTGTACTAATTCCAGGCTGTTACCCTGAAAGGATTTCTCTAGAAACAGAGAATTCAGTTGAACACAAATACAGTTGCCCTTCGACATCTATGGCTCCAGAATTCCCCTCAGATATTAAAATCGGTGGATGCTCAAGTCCTTTATAGAAAATGGCATAGTATTTGCATAGATCCTATGCATTTCCTTCCACATACTTTTAAGTCATTTCTAGATTACTTATACCATCTAAAGCAATGTAAATCATTGTTACACTGTATTTTTTAGGGACTAGTGACAAGAAGAATATCTACATGCTCAGTCCAAATGCGATCTTCTTTCAAATATTGTTGATTCATGTTTGGTTGAATCCACAGATGCAGAAACTGTGGGCATGGAGGGCAGGTTGTCTTTTACTAACAGAATCCCTGTTTTCAGTGGGATCACTGGTGTCTAGGGAATGTGACGTAGGGGGAGAGGTTGGGTCTTTCTTATTTGAGTATCACTTCTAGTACCTGGTAGAGACCCTTCTGAGTGGTGGATACATGCTAATGCAGGTGTGGTGAATCGTGCCCACCACATGCCAGGCAGTGCTCTAAACGATGGCTCTCCAAGTGTTGTCCAGGTATCCTTGGGGATTCCTAATGCCCTTTCAGGGGGTCTTCAAGGTCAACAATATTGCATAACAAGGCTAAATGATGTTTACTTTTCTCATTCTGATTCTTTCATAAGCACGCACTGGATCCCAGTGGCAGCACGCTATTTGACAGCTGACAGAATGTGGCTTATGAGTCTTGTGTTTTAAAAGTTTCTCAGTTTTACTTTTAAATATGGTAAATATCAATAGTTGTTGTTATTGTTAGGTGCCATGGAGTCGGGGTCCGACTCAGCGACCCTATGTAAAACAGGTGAAACATCATTGTCAGAGCTTCTCTGCTATTCACAGGGTTTTCAATAGCGGATTGATTTTTTGCGGGGAGCTGGGGGAATGGGTTGCCGGGTCCTTCTCCCAAGCCTACAGCACCTGGTGTTCCCAGGAGGTCTCCCATCCAAGTACTAACCAGGCCCAACCCTGCTTAGCTTCCAAGAACTGACGGGATTGGACACCATAGTGCTATGGCTGCAGGAAAAATGATGCTGTTGTTAGGTGCCATGGAGTCAGTGTCCAACTCATAGCAACCCTACGTACAACAGATGAAACAGTATAGTCAGTGCTTCTCTGCTATTCATAGGATAGGATTTTCAATGGCTGATTGTTTTTTGGGAGTGGGTTGCCAGATCCTTCTCCTAAGTGTTCCCAGGCACCAGGTCCCAAGCACCTGGTGTTCCCAGGAGGTCTCCCATCCAAGTGCTAACCTGGTCGGACCCTGCTTAGCTTCTGAGGTCTGACAGGAGCTGACACCACAGTGCTACAAACCCATACAATGAGTTCTTTAAAGTTTTCAGCTATGTTTAAGAGCATAAAATTTTTGAACTGAAACTTTTGAGATCTCTGTTGCCCTAGATGATGTAAGATACCAATAAGTTCTATGAAAAAAATGAAAATGTGAAGAGAATTGGGAGGACTTAGTGAAGGAGGTGAGTGATGGAGGGGTGGGGCAGCTTGTAATATAAAGTATGGTGTTAAGAGTTGACTTAACTGAGAAATAAACCTATAAATCAAATATCTGATGCTTTTGAGTTGTCACTTAAAATTCTCTGATTTCTGTACTCCATAAGTATGTACAATTATTATGTCAAAAATAAAATAAAGCAGAACAGACTAAAAAATAAAAAGAAAACTTCCCTATTCATCCTAAATGAAAAAGGTTTATTATGACTTGAATCATAAATATAAAAGAATCTATCATTATATGTACACTATTTAATGAAATCAGTTAGGAAATAAAAATATTTTCAGTGCTTTAAAATTGTACTTGGAGCTGTCAAAAATAGCATTACTCTCTCCCTTCCACAAAAGAAACCTGTATTTTGATTTTTTAAAGGTCAAACCCAGGGCCTCTTGGACAGCAGACAAGTGCTCTACCACTGAGCTACACCCTTAGCCCTCTATTCTGATTTCTGAGTTCAGTATTGCCCTGCACTTCTTTATAATTTTACTATCCATATGTGTATCCATGTCTACAGCTGTACCACCCTAGCATCTGAACTGGTCTGACCTTGGAAGCTAAGCAGAGTCAGACCAGTTAGTCCTTAGAAGAGAGACCACTTGGGAATACTGAGTGCTGTAGCCTTGGGAGAAGGACCTGGCAGCCCACTCCGGAAACAATCAGCCATTGAAAAACCCTATGAATACCAGAGAAGCACTGGCATAGTGGTGGGCATGACACAGTGTCAGATCGTGTTTCATTCTGTTATACAAATGGTCACTGTGAGGTCCACCTAACTCCACAGAACCTAATAACAACAAATGTATATCCATAGTAATATATTGTTTAGTTCTGGAAAACCAAGAAACAAGCTCAATTCATGATAAAGAAGGGGCAATATCACTACTAGTAGATAAAGTCTCCCAGCAGAACACGAGCTAGACAAAGTGTGCAGTCACAGCCTAGTTCCAGGTGTTTGGAAGAGCCTTCTTTGGGTGTCATAAGTGGGTACTGGGCATCTAAGGCCTCTACAGAGTGAGCTATGTACTGTAGTCAGTACATAGAAATGGGGATGAGGAGGCTGCTTTCATCTATCTGTTTGCTTGTTTTGCTTCCCAGGTCATTGCCTATCTCCAAGTCTCAGGACAGGGCCAAAGCCGAGCTTTTATTTATGTATTTATTTATTTATTTATTTATTCCCTGCGGTACTGGGTGTTGAACCCAGGGCCTCGCGCTTGCATGCTCTGCAAGTGCTGGACCACTGAATTGCACCCCCAGCCTTTTTTTTTTTTTTTACTTTTTGAGACAGGGTTTCGCTAAATTACACAGACTGCCTCTGGTCTTGAACTTGTGATCCTCCTGCCTCCACCTCTGTAGCCGATGGGATTATAGGCATGTGCCACCACGCCCAGCTTTTGTTTTGTTTTTGAGACATGGTCTTGCTAGTTACCCAGGCTGGCCTTGAACTTGCAATCCTCTGGCCTCACCTTCATGAGTGCTGGGATTACAGGTGTGTGCCACCATGCCCAGTTTAAAGTTGAACCCTTAGATGTAGCTGACTTGCCTGTGGCCTCCTAGAGGAGAACTGGAACTCCACAAGCACCTGGCCAAGGCAAGGTCGACCTGGGAAAGCAGTAGCTTCCCTCATCTGCATGCTCTCTTCCTCTAGCTAGGATCCTGCTGATAACACCCAAAGCCGGTCTACCTGCTCAACCACACGACTCCCTCTGGACTCATTGAACTGCTTATCCTCTGTCTAGACATCTGGGGCAATACTATCACTCTCTCGCGTAACAGATCCCTGTTTACTGAGCTCACACACACGTTCTGATGGCACGGTTTGTACCTTGTGTGTCCAGGCATCTTCTGCAGCAGCTTGCTGAGGAAAGCTGCATGGGAGGTACTACAGGGTCTTTGAAGTCTGAACGGTCTTTATTTAAATATTTTCAAATGTTCATATCTAGTTGGTAACAGCCTTGAGCATAGAGTTCTAGATTACAGATGGTTTTGTTCAGACATTTGGAGGTCATCTCCTGGCTCTCGGTGTTGCTATGAAAAGTCTGAAGCTGTTCTGATTCTGGTTTTTTTTTTCCTCTCTCTCTGGAAGCTGACAGATTCTTCCTTTTTTTTCCCCCCAGTGTTCTGAAATTTCACAGTGATGTGCCTTAATTTGAGTCTATTTTCACTCTTCAGGATGAGCCCTTGCTGGACTCCTTGTTTGGAAACACATTCTGCAGAATTTCTTGAGTTTATCCTTTAGGATCTCTTCCCCATTTCATCTGTTCTGTTCTAGAACACCAAGCTCTTTTCTTTTCTTTTCTTTTTTGTCCCCCCTACTTTCAATTTCTTTGTCATTTATTGTCTGTTTCTAAGATGCTTCCTCAATTTGATCTTCCAACTCTTTCATTGATTTTAAATTTTTTTCAGCTATCAGATCTTTATTTCTGAAGCCCCTCCTAAATCTTTGAATGTTTTCCAGTGGCACCCTGTTTTTGTTGCAGTTAGGGGATGCAATAATCTTTTCTTACCTCTCTGAAGACAAAATGCTTTAAAACAAACAAAACGACAAAAAACAAACATCCTCCACTATGTCTGTTTCTTCCAGGTTGCTCTTATCTTATTTGTTCTGGTCATTCGCCTCCCTGGCAGAGGCTTTCCAGGGATGTGAGGTATCTTCAGCTCTCTTATCAATGCAGTGCTAAGAAGTTGCTTGGCAGCCCCAAGCACATGTGGCCTGTCTTCCCACAAGGTGGTCTTGGCGGCCATTTTCTGGGAAACCCGTGTGCCAATGTTTTTAGGTCTTTCCTTTAAGCTAGTTATTTTCCAGTGCCATCCCTGGAGGGTGAGGGTTTGGTTGCCAGAGTTCTAGGAAACAAGCTAAGAGGTCAGGACTGAGGCAATTGGGTACACTGTTACCACACTAGGCACTGAGATCCATTTGCTCTTTCGTCTATCTTTTTTATTTGTTTGTTTGTTTGTTTGTTTTGTGGTACTGGGGGTTTGAACCCAGGGCCTCGGTCTTGCATACTTTGCAAGTGCTGGATCACTGAGCTGCCCCATTTTTTTTTTTTTTTTTTACTTTTTGAGACAGGGTCTCACTAAGTTACGCAGACTGCCTCTGGTCTCGAACTTGCGATCCTCCTCCCTCAACCTCCAGAGCTGCTGGGATTACAGGTGTGCGCCACCGCGCCCAGCACATCCATCATTTTCTATGCAACACGCATGTCCTTACCTGTGCCTGGCATCCCCCAAACCAGACAAGCTGTTTTACCCTCTGAGAACAATCTTCCAGATGTCTGCAAGCACAGGGAGTTGGGGTGGGGCGGATCTAGGAATCTGTTTGCTTCCTAAATAGCTCCCCCAGCAGTCCTTATTTTAGCACCACCCCCACCCCATTCTCACAGAGGGACCTGGAGCTGCCAGCGTCTTTGTCTTTGGCAGAGTCTGCTGTGTAAATCATACTGGTGCTCAGGCTTTCCACAGCCACCTTGGACTTGGCTTTCCCAGGCCTGCCAGCTCAGTCACCACCATCCTTCTTTTGTGGCTGTGGCTTCTCATCCTGTTTCTCTCAACAGTGTGGGTTTGTGTTGTTTTTTCTCCCTTTCTCTCTCCCTCCCTCCTTTTTTGATTCCTTCCTTCCTCCTTCTTTCCCTTCCTTTCCTTCCCTTCCCTTCCCTTTCTCCTTCCCCTTCCCCTCCCTCCCTTTCCCCCATCCCTCCCTCCCAGAGCCCTCTTTCTCTTTCTTTCTTTCCTCCTTTCTCTTTTTTTCTTTCTTCTCCCCTGCCCTGCCCTCCCCTCCCCTTCTCTTCTCCT
>VMDO01019524.1:0-39547 GCA_007922755.1 Pedetes capensis
ACATGTAGTCAGGAGAGAACAATCCCTGGAGAAGGACATCATGTTTGGAAGAGTGGCAGGTCAACGCAAAAGAGGAAAACCCTCCACCAGATGGATTGACACAGTGTCTGCAACAATGGGCTTAAACATAAATAAGATCGTTTGCCTGGCACAGAATCGGCAAGTGTTTCGATCTGCTGTACATAGGGTCACTATGAGTTGAACTCAACTCGACAGCACCTAACAACAACAACAACATCAGTGAGATAAAGGCCAATGTATTTAACACTAAGTGTCTGGTATATATTAACAATTCTATTCCTCTTCCATCTCCTCTTATGTTTCCTCATTAACATCTTTAGATTTTAATGACTGCCCTGGAACTCCTAAGGATGTGAGGCCCTGCTAACCTTTAGTGGGCGGTAGGTACTGGCAATGGATCTGCTATGGGTTTTCCTCCCTGCTCTCTTCAAAGTCAGACAGAAAATATGATGGCTCCTGCTGGCCTAGGGTAGATGTCAAATCAACATTTAAAAGGCAGTGATATACAGTTATTTCTTGCAACCTTGTTTATAATTCTAAATATTGGAAAACTCTAAATGTCCATCAGTGGAGAAATAGATGAAGAAATACTCATTTGATTGATGGCATTCCATGTAGTGGGTAAAATTAGTGAACTAGATTATTTACTTAAGCACACATAGCCCTTACTGTGTGTCAGGTTCTTTATAAATATTAACTTATTTCAACTTCATAATAGCCCAGTGTGACATACAACATTGTCACCATCATATTTGCTGATGAGGAAACTGAGGCAGGGACAAGCAGACCCCTCTTTACACATATAACATGAGTAGATCTTACAATCTAGTAGAGTAATATATATGTTGAAGAATTTATATAAAGGTCAAAAATATGTTATTCATGGTTCCATATGTGTAGTAAAATTGTAAAAAACAGGTACAAGAAGAATACATGCCAAATTCATGTGGTAATTACTTCAAACAAGCAGGAAAGAGGGTGGAACTGAGAGTATACAGAGATCAGTTCACGTCACCTGTAGGGTCTCATTTATCTTAAACATACAGTATGGTAATCTCAGATATTTCTAGCTAATCCATATGCTGTTTGTAAGTATATTTTTCTGTGTACTTCTCTATATTTTTAAATTGTGAAATATAATGTATATTCAGAAAATGACATAAAATATATCTGTAATATTTCACAAATAATTATTAAGCAAACACCATGTAATCACCACCCAGGTTAAGAAAGAGAATGTGAGTGTTAAATTTTGCATCATTGTGGTTCCCTCCCCAATCAGAACCTATTTCTGTCCTCTTCCCAGGAGTAGGCTCCACTTTGAATTTTAATGCCCATTGCCTATTTCTTCTTAGAAGTCTACCACTTTTGTGTACATTCTGAACTATAAAGTCCAGTAGTTCCATTTTCTGAACTGTAACAGGTGGAATTTTGTAGTATGTATTGTTTTTTTTTTTAATCTTTCTTTTCCTCTGCATTGTATTTTTGTGGCTTATTTGTATTATTTTTCGTTCTATTTTCATTGTGGAACAGATTTCCAAATTTAGCTACCTTTTTCACTATTAATTGACATTTGTGTTGTATTCTCTATAATATTCAAGCTTAAAAGAAACAGCAAAGCCAGGAGCAGTGGTGCACACCTACAACCTCAGCAACTTCAGAGGCTGAGGCAGGAGGATCAAGAAGTCAAGGCCAGAGGGATCCTTTGCAAGTTAATGAGATCCTGTCTCAAAATTAGAAATTAAAAAAAAGAAAAACACAAAAATCAAAAAACAGCAGAGTTTTCATTCAGCAGATATCCAAGAACAAATACCTTCAGATGGTTCATCCTTTGGAAAGGATAAAAGCAGTCTTACTTGTTTAACCACAAAAGATATTTCCCTGTGTACTTTTGATTTACTTTCTTTAGGTTCCTATTCACCTACCTCAGCCCACAGGTTGCCTTTCTTTGCTACTTTTTTGTTTGTTTGTTTGCCTTTCTGTATTAGTTATTTTTCTCGTTACTGTGACAAAATATCTGACAGAAGCAACTTAATCCTTTGACTACCATCAGGACATGTACATCAAAAAAATGAGTATGTATGAATTTGACAGAAAATCAAGAAAGTGCTGGAAAAAGGTATTTAACAAACTCACATTATACATTCTAATTATTCTGCTAAACATGTTCTTCATTGTAATGAAGAGTTTGGAGATGAATGTGGCAGCTCACTCCTGAAGTAATCCCAAAGCAATTAGTCATAGAAAATTCTGGGAGGGGTCACTATGAGTCGGACTTGACTGCATGGCACCTAACACACACTCTTCTTACACACACACACATACACATGAAGAGTTTCTGGAAATAAAATATTTATTGTCATATATTTTGATTTAAAATTGGCAGTCAAAGGGTTTAAAAAGGAAGGATTTAATTGGCTTGTGGTTTCAGAGGGTTTGGTAGCTTGGCCCCATGTGTTTGGGCAGAACATCATGGTGGGGAGGAGCATGTATCAGGGGAGAGCTGTTGACTTAATGGCCAACCAGGAAGCAGAGAGGGAAACAGCAAGCAGCCTGTGATAATACACCCCCAAGGATCTGCCCTCCATGACCTACTTCTTCCAACTAAGCTCCATCTCCCCAAATAGCAACATCATCTGGGGACCAAGTGTCCACATCATGAGCCTATGGGGGACATTTCATATTCAAACCAAAACACTTTCTACTGTGAAAGACCGTAGTCCAGAAAGGGACCATTGGGGTCCACAAACATTGTCCTACATATAGGGAAATATGCCTGTGTCTTGAACCATTTAAAAACTACACACACACACACACACACACACACACACACACTGCAGTACCAGGAGGTCGAACCCAGGGCCTCATGCATGTTAGGCAAGTACTCTACCACTGAGCTTTACCTGCAGCCCCTTTCATATTTTTTATTTGGAGATATGATCTCATTAAGTTGCACAGACTGCTTCCAGCCTCAGCCTTGCAATCCTCCTGCCTCAACTGCCTGATTGGATTACAGGCATGTGCCAAAGCACCTGGCTAAAAACTATTGTTTTTAAATACAGTTTTGTGGTACTGGAACTCGAACCCAGGGCTTGGAGCATGCTAGGCAAGCACTGAGCTATATCCCTAGCCCTTAAATACAGTTTTCTAACCTGAGACCTGTAGATGGTAACTTGGTCACTGGGATAGGAGTCTTAAATGTTCTATTGCCTCTGGCAGCTGGTTAATTGTATGTTCAAGAATAAAGCACTGTCAGTGTTCCCCTGCAGGGCAAATGCATTCTGCACAAGACCCATACAGGTGTCACTCAAATGTTACAAATATTAAATAAAAATTCCCTCTCCTCATATTAGTCTCTACATATCATTGCAGGGGCTGGGATTTAGCTCAGTTAGTAGAGAGCCGCTTTGCAGTCTCTGAAGTCCTGGGTTCAATTCCCAGCACCACAAAAATGGGAGAAAGACATGGCAATCCACTCCCAAGGCAATCCTGAAACAAGCAGCCATTAAAAACCATGGGAGGGTCACTATGAATCAGACACAACTCGACAGCACCTAACAACAACAACAACATATATCATTGCTTAAAGAAAAAGAAAAGAAAAGAAAACCACCCCAGGCCACAGGACTGAGGAGACAAGAGCCCAGGAAGCAGTGTTATTTACACACCAGTAATTGAGCCAAGCAGCAGAGGCATTTCTGTTTTGTAAGGACCTCCGCAACGGTGCAAAAGGCATCATCCCACTCTCCAGTGTAGCCATTAATATGTAAAAGCTTAAGCTTGCTAAAGGGATTATTGCACATCCTATCTGATGGTAAACTGGCATTGCAATGATTACATGTATCTTTTTGTCATTTTCTTGTAAAACATCTTTCTCTTGAACAGTGTAATTGGCCTCTTACTAATGGTAATGATTAAATGACATAAATATAACACACTGCTCTTCGTGGAAGACATATGCGCAATCTCCAGAATCTTGAATGTATGCTTTATCACATGGCTATGATATCAATTATAAATATACACACATGCACACATGTACACACATACATATTATATAATATATAGCATATGCATATATGTTATATACAATATTATGGTAACAAGAAGCAATTATTCCACAAGTGGGTCATTCAGTGTGTTAGTGGAGGAATCCAACCTGTCTTTACTTCCTACATATCCTAGTTAGTGGAAATAAAGAACAAAATATCAGCCACTGGTTCAATGCTTATGCTACTTCCCAGAAGACACTGCCACAACCATGTAAGATGTTGTTCCAGCCAGTGAACATCTTAGCTCAGGGTCTCCAACATTTTGGCTTCCTTGGGTCACATCCAGTAAAGAGGAATTGTCTTGGGCCACACAAAAATTATATAATATAGTTAGTGTACACACATAATAAGACTTCTTTTATTTTTTAATATTTTTTTACTATAAAGTTTAGAGAAATGAAAGCAATATAAAACTAGTTGGAAATTTGATCTTGTTTTTATAAGCTAATCTATTAATATCTTATTCAATGGCAGTGGTTGCAATTCTAAGTGGGTTCTCAAGTAAATTTGCAATAATCAATTTGCAGTTTCTTGAACTGGGTTGAATTAAATTTTCAAAAATATTATTATCGGTAACTGCTGTGTCTTACTGCCAAGTTGCCAAAAACTCTTGTTATCTCTGATGCTCCCTTACGTAGCTTTTTGCATAGCTTCAAATCACTTCAAATTCAACCTGATTATACTCAACTGACCAGGTGGTGGGTGATGGTACTAACCTGACTAATGTTACCAACTGTGACATTTACCCTTATTTGAAGGTCAGAATTTGATATTGTGGCACCATCCCAGTATGTTGTAAAGAAACATTAGGTGCCTTTCTATACACATGAGCCATATCACTTTAGAACTTCAAAATTAGAGCTACATATGGTGTCACAAAGAAAATAAACTGTAAAAAACACAGGATATTAAGATTTTATGGGGCAACGTTACTAGCTGTCCTGAGCTACAGGCAGCCTATGGGCCATGGGATTGATAGGCCTATCTTAGCTGAACTTTCAACAGGCTGTTCTACCATTTAATTTGATAGGCTACTTCTATATTTCTGGATGATGAACCACATGGTAATTCTTTGGCCACATCTCTCTCACCATAAAACATATCTCTTGGCCTGAGGCAATTCATAAGAGAAAGAATGTTGAGGGTCAGATGGTGATGCTGGCAGAGGTACTACACGCAGGTAAGGCAAACCCAATCCAAAGAAATGATAATTCTAAGAAAGTGAATTCCACCCATCCCAGGCAAAAAGGTCAGGTGTAGGTGACCTCCACTATGAGACTTGCTGGTTTCCGTGAGGAGTGATGATTGGTTGAGGGCTCAGTATTCATCTCTGTTGCAGGAGGTTGAACTCACCAGTGGGAGAAGATAGATCAGATGAAATGAGAGGGACCCACAATATTGGGCCAGGTATGGCCTCAATGCCCTCCATGGTGGCCACTCTCTCAATGGGCCCACTAAGTAAGCATCAGGGCAGCTACAGAGGAAGGTTGGCTGACATCCACAAGATGAGTTAGACTCTTCCTGTTTTAGAGCCTCCTCTTTGGTGGGCGGCCCTCTGGATGTCATTCACATGCACTCAAATATACACATGGGTTGAGTCACTCTCACAGGGTTTTCATATTCCTCTTCCCCAGACTTCCTTATTACCAATTTTCCAGTCCTGTTCTTTGTCACTACCAGTCACACTATTTTCCATTGCCCAGGAGCCTCAGTGCATACTATGTATACGTGTCAGACTACTTCTTCTTCCCCACAGAATGGATAATTCAATTGTAATATTTGTTGTTGCCGTTAGGTGCCCTTGAGTTTGGTGTCTGGCTCAGAGCAACCCTACACAAAACAGGCAAAACAGTATTGTTCCTGCTTCTCTGCTATTTATAGGGTTTTCAATGGCTGATTGTTTTGGGGGAGTGGGTTGTTGGGTCCTTCTCCCATGCCTACAGCACCTACAGGCAGTCTCCCATCCAAGTACTAACCAGGCCTGACCCTGCTTAGCTTCCAAGATTTGATGGGATTAGACACCACAGTGGTACGGCTGTAGGCCAATTGTAATTAGGAGACCATAAATACTACTCATTATCCCTTTCCACGACTACCCATTTTTAGTTCTCCTCACCTTTGGTTAGCAACTCTGCTGGTCCAGGTGGCTTGCCTGATGGGTTGATCCAGACTCTCGCCACTAAAGCCTTGGCTGCTATCCTTACCCATTTGTTGTTAAGATTCAGCCTGGAAGCAGCAAGAGATACACTAATGGGTATACAGAGTTCAATCATACTCTTCTCTGACTCCAATGTGTTGCAGCAGTGCTATTTGCTTCTTCTAATTAACCATCTCATAACTCCTTGCAAGTCAAACCTCCCCGACACTACTCTGACCTTGCTGATAATTACAGTAATTGCATTAACCTTGTATATGGTGTTTAAGCACTGCTAAGTATAACTCGGGCTGGGGCTTAGCTCAGTTGGTAGAGCAATGCTCTTCAGTCTCTAAGGTCCTGGGTTCAATTCCCAGCACTGCAAAAGTGGGAGAAGGATGTGGCAATCAACTCCCGAGGCAATCCTGAAACAGCCAGCCATTGAAAACCCTATGAGGGTTGCTATGAGTCAGATATGACTTGATGGCACCTACTAATTAACTAACTAACATATAATTCACTGCTGTCAAAGAGCCCAGTTCTGTATAGTACCTCTACCATCTTCTTTGACCTAAGCTGGGGAAGAGGCCAACCACCACAGAATATCTTAGTGATGCTGGTGCCCCTTATCTTCCTGCAGAAAGTAGAACAGATTTGGTTACTGGGAATTTTTAGATTTATGTAGTATGTTCACTTTAGCATATTCATTATTTATACTTTTTTTTTTTTCCGGCACTAGGGGTTGATCCCAGGGCCTTGCACTTGCATGCTACGCAAGTGCTGGACCACTGAGCTGCACCCCCAGGGCGCCCCCCCCCCATTTTATTTTCTTTACTTTTTGAGACAGGGTCTCATTAAGTTACGCAGACTTTCTCTGGTCTCGAACTTGCGATCCTCCTGGCTCCGCCTCCCAAGCCGCTAGGATTACAGGCGTGTGCCACCACGCCCAGCTCATTATTTATACTTTTTCATCCTATCCTCTACCACCTGCCATGGCTATTCTAGTATTTATTTTTCTTTTAGTATGGTCATGGGTTTTTCCAAGTTTCTAGGAGATCTCATGCATAATGGCTCTGGGGTCTTTGACAGGCTATTAAATTCTGTATCACAAAAGATTACTACCATTCTAACAAACTGCCTCATTCAATTTTCTGATCTATGTCCTTGATTTAATCCCTTCAGGAACCAGTCCCAAGCATACTCTCCTGGCCATATCTCATTCTATATTTAGTAGAACCTTAGCCAGCATAGCTCATTCCCAGTTAGGCTACACTGAGATTTTATCCCTGCTGTTGGCCTGATTATGGAGTGAGGAGACAGGAGTGGATGGTAAGATAAGAGGGAGATGAGCATTGTGTTAATTATACTTTGTGTGACTGTAACAAAATATCAGACATAAACAACCTAAGAGATGAAAGATTTGTTTTAGCTAATGGTTTTAGAGGTTTCAGTCTATAGTCCTTGGATCCATTGGTTCTGGGCCTGAGATGAAGGAGAATATCCTGAAAGTGGGAGCATGTAGCAGAGCCTACTCACCTCATAGTGGACAGGAGGCAGAAAGAGAAAGACAGAGAGGGGCCTAGGTCAAGAAACAGCCCCCCAAGGACACACCTCCAGTAGCCCATTTCCCCAAGCTAGACCCCATCTCCTAAAGTTTCCAGAACCTCCCAAAATAGCTCTACCAGCTGAGAACCAAGCTTTCAATACCTGAGCTTTAGGGGGGAGTACCTCATATCCAAGCCATAACAAGCATGGTCTTTTAAGGCAATTGCATGTTTTGAGTCTTCTGCATGTTCTTCAATAAAGTGCTTCCATTGTATTTATTATTAATTCATTTATTTATTTCAGTACTGGGGGATTGAACCTAAGGTCTTGTGCCTACTTTGCCAACACCTTGTCACTGAGCTGTACACCCAGCCCCTTTCTTAAATTTTTTATCTTGAGACATAGTCTTGCTAAGTTTTGCAGGCTGCCTCTGGCCTCAAGCTTGTGATCCTCTTGCCTCTGCCTCCTGAGTCACTGGGATTACAGGCATGTGACATCGTGCCCAGTTTGTTCCCATTATATTTTAACAAGGAGGAGGGCCCCCTTCCACAAGCCTGTAATTTTGGAGTATTTGTGAGTTCAATTTTCAAATATATATACTCAGGTTGTCCCATCCCAAATGGTGGGTCCAAAATTGACCTTGGTATGAAGCTCCATTTGATTAAATTTTGAGCCTAGTCTTTGATTCCATCTGTGTTTTGGTGCAAGACATTAGGGTCCCCTACTAAGCAGCCCTTTGCCTTGCAGATTTTGTTTTGAATTGATCACTGATCATGTGGACCTAAAATTTTCTTTCTTCAATGAAACAGTGGCCCTTAACAATAGTCACAAAATTCATAGAATCCTTTCTCTCATATCTCATAGGTAACAAAGATTTTGCAACAGATACATCTCTCACTGGCCTCGCATTCCAGTTTACCACTGGCAAAAACCTCAACAATTGCATCACAACAGCATGCTAGGGGCTAACAATACTCCACTTACTATCAGTGATGGTGTTCTCATTGCCAGTTGGTTAGTAAGTGATCCAGCTCCAAAATTCCATTATTTATTTTCTTTATTAGTAATTTTTTAGTTGGCCTACAAAATAATGAGTTTCTTTATGACATTTTCATATGTGTATATCATTGTACATTGCTCATATTCACACACCTCCTTTATCCGCTGATGTCCCCCACCCCTTATCCCACTGGTCCTCCCCCTCTTCCCAAAATAGTCCCTTTTCTACTTTTATGTCTCATCCAAACTCCATTCTATATTTTGGTTTCTAGGACACTAGCTATCTTCAATTGGTTTCCCAGGAAGCATATTTTGAGATGAAAAGTTGGATGTAGAAGGCTTACTGGGGAACACTTTCAGGAGCTACATCTGAGGGAAATGAAGAAAGACAGGTTGGACAGAGGACAATGCAGTTTTCACGGGGGCTTCAGTTGATTCTACAGAGAGCACTAAGATCAAGGTGGCCTTTACAGTTGTTCAAAATTAAGTCAGTGGGTCCTGGCCTTTGTACGTCCATAGTTTCCGTTATTAGCCAAAGGCTTCCTGGGAAAGGGCATAACCATGGGTGTGGAATTTTCCAGGGATAGGAACATTCGTGAACTGTTAAAAGGAATGTTCCAAGCAACTGGATACTTGGCCCTGGGCAAGGGATCTGGACAGAGCACTGCAGTATCCATTATACACAGTTAGAGTTTCTATGTGGTCTCTGCTATTCCCTAATCATATTACCCATATTTCACAGTAGAGAACAGTTCCAAAGCAGTATTCTACTCTTTGAATCTCAGCTTATAAGACCCAGCCACTATCAAGTTTATAAAAAATGCAAATGCCCCCCCATCAGTGCATTTCTTATTACTAAAATGAAGAGTATTCTCAGAACTCTACTAGGGAATATAGTCAGGTGGTGGGCTGTGAGTTACTATGTTATAAATCTATTCTAATATTCTCACATCCTTGAGCGTGTTGACCTCTTCTTCTATGTCAAGGAAATTCTGACAACTCTATCTTATTTCAAATGTCATCTTAACTCAGCTGCTAAGGAGCTGCACCAGAAAACTCTTATACTAGCTCCACAGGTATCTGACATAATATTAAGTCCAGAGTCATGGATGAATATCCCTATGCCAATGAATGTAGCTTTATATCCCCACTCCCTGTTTTAGATCTTCTGTGTGTATTTCTACATTTACTGCCAGTACATAATGGCAGATCTTACTATTCCTTTGCAGTTATTATATGAATTAAGCTTTAGGAAATTGTAGGAAAAGCATTGCCACAGGAATTGAAAATAAAGTGGGATTTGGTCAAAATAAAAGGCAAGAAATAGAAGCTGATGTGTATCCAGATTTTACCATTGAAAGAGGAAACAAAATATGTTACCATGTTGGATGTCTTCTTTTGGTGCTTGTGAAGGCTTAGTTTAACAGATGATGCCCCCTTCCCCACTGATGTCTTTTAAGCTGTATCACTGGGCAGGAGTCCATCTAGTGTGAATCAAGCATAAGACCAGAGCTAGTCCCACAATAAGAGTGACTTCAGATACTGGGCTAGAATTTCTTAATCTTCCCCAACTCAGAACTGAGTTGGTTCCAGAGCCAAAGGATTGTCTCAGCTTAGAGGTGAGCAGGTCAGGGACTTAGAGGCTCAAGGTCTTAGAGATATAAAAGAATGATTAGGAGCCTGGGATAGTGAGATAGAGCCTCAGTTCAATTGTCAGTTGCTCTGTTTAGCAACTGAGTATCCTTGAGGAAATTACTCCTCTCTGTTTCCATTCACAATAGTTCTTTGTGAATTGGGTGATAACACCTACCTCTATGGGTTGCATCAAGGCATACATGAAGGGTTACATGTGGAGTACTGCCCAGCACAGAACAAATGTTCAATAAGCAGTAATGGGAGTAGCAGTAGTTGTTATTATTCTTGACACTAATGGGGAGGATAGGGGAAGTTGAGAGCAGAGAATCAAGCTGTTAGTTATAAATACTGCCAAGAGAGCTGTAACCTCTGGCTAAACAACAGGGAACTTGGGAAGAGCTATAAATACCCCAGAGTCCTAGGAGAACCTGACAGTCCCCTAGAAGATGACAGCATGGCAGCAGAGGGGTAACCACATCCTACCACATACCAGAAGGACTAGGGTTTAGTTCAGTTGGTAGAGGGCTGCTCTGCATTCTGAGTTCCTGGGTTCCATCCCCAGCACCACAAAAATGGGAGAAGGACGTGGCAATCCACTTCCAAAAAAATCCTCCGCAGTCAGCCATTGAAACCCCTATGAATAGCAAAGAAGCACAGACATGGTGCTGGGCATGGCACAGTGTTGGAGAACACTTCATTCTGTTGTACATAGGGTCACTATGAGTTGGACCCAACTCAACAGCACCTAACAACAGCAACCACATACCAGATGTCTAGAATATCACCTGCTACCTATAAACTTTAAAATAGATGCAAAATTGGCAAGAGGTAGATTAAAAAGGTAATACATGATGGAAGTATAAATTGATACAATCCATTAGAAAGCAGTTGGGTAGTCTAGAAGGAGACTTCAAATGCTCATAACCCAATAAATCCAAGACTCAAACCTAAGGAATCAAACCAAAATATGGAAAAAATCTTTCTAGAGATTTAAAATTAAACATCTAGAGATGTTAAAATTAATTCCATCATACTTATAACACATTATTTATAATAGCAAATAATCAGAAGGAAACTAAATATTCATCATAAAGAGATACCTAAGTAATACCAATTATCTGAAATATTATGCATGCGTTTAACATTATGTATACCAAGTACTTAAAATAATATTGAAATATAGTTTTGTGTTAAATGAAAATTGATGCATATATTACTACCATGACTATGCAAAGAAAATACAAAAACTTTAGTCAAAATAAATATGGAGTAGAAAATCTTTATGTCCTATGGAGTTTTCTTTTGGTCTATTAAATGTATGACTAGCAGGTGAAGAACTTGGTGCCTTAAAATTGGGATGGAAAATAGATCTTTCCTTGTACCAGGACTAAAAGATGCGTAGTGATTGCAGAGAGAACTTAGAAATGATTCTAAAGCCCTCGGTCAGTGAGAAAGAGGATCGAATTTCATCAAAAATGTCTGCCACAGGCAAGTTAGGCGGCAGTGTCAGTAATTGCTTGGAATACATGACATCCTTAGATGTGACTCCTCTTTTAAACAATAATTACAGCATCAGTAACTTGGGTAACTTAGTGAAGATGATGTAAAGGAGATCCCTCCACTGAGAAAGACCAAGCATGTGACCTTGGAGGTTCCTTCCACACCTGAGAATTGTGAGTCAAAGTATTTCTCACAGGCCTAGTGAGGGAGATGTTCTTGGGGAATTGAGAGCAGAAAGGAAGCTTCAGAGCCCCCTCAAAAGTGGCAGTGCAAGAAAGGCATGGTGATACATGCCTTTAATCTCAGCAACTCAGGAGGCAGAGGCAAGAGGATCGCAAGTTTAAGGCCAGAGACAGCCTGCATAATTTAGCAAGACCTTGTCTCAAAATACAAAGTAAGAAAATAAGAAAAGAAAAGAAAGGAAAAGAAAAGAAAAAGGCTGGGTGTATGGCTCAATGGTTGAGCACATACAAAAAGTATGTGTGAAGCCCTGAGTTCAACTCCCCAATACCAGAAAAAAAAAAAAAAAGTAAAAGTCACAGTACAGTTGCTTACTTCATAGACTTGGTTCATAGGCCATGCAAACAGAATACCATGATTATTGACTTATCACTCCATCTATCATCCTTCCCACCCCCCAAAAAGGTAGATAAAAGCAATCCCACACAATAGTTCTAAAGAAGCAATTTGCTTGTAAAGATTATGCCTGGAGTCTCCCTATCAAATTGCAGGTGTATCTGTATGTCAGGTTTCACAGCCTCCTGTCTGGGTAGTAATCATCTTGTACACTTGACCCAACCTGAGAGTTTTTGAAAGCAGAGCCCTCCAGCATCACTCAAATTATTCACATGTCAATAATATTCTCACCACTCTAGACAGCATCAAGTTACTCAGTTGAGGATAATTTTTTTCCCTCTAAGTTCAGGCGAAGGTTAACTTCTTCAAAGGAATCTGTCAAAACTTGACATCATGTTTGGTTTGCAATGTGGTTGTAACACTAAACGTACAAATGTACTCTTCCACTAAGTCTTCATGTCATGGGGGAATCAACACATGTTTGGGTTCTGAGCAAAAGCTAGCCTGTGGCAGCTTGCATGGGAAGTGAGGCTCACCAAGCAGGTTTAAAAAAAAAGTGGCTTAAAATAATTAGCACCCATGCAGGGCAATCCATGCAGTGTTTTCCTAGACTAGCTGCTGGAAGCTTTCTTTCACATAAAGAAATGGGCTGATGGGCAAGGAGAGGAGGCTTGAGGTACATGTTGAGAAAAGAGGCTGGAATTTTAAGACATGTTATAAAGCAGGAATAAGACAAAGGTGGCCTCAAGGTTTGGGCACACTGAAAGGCCGTATGAACTCAGAAGTTCCTTTGAGTAGTTACCTTATATTCTCAAATGTAACCGCACTTGAATCTAATCCACACTCAGGTTTTGGCAATTCCTTAAGTGGAAAAATATGTTAGCTTGCAATTCTAACCCACTCCTTTCCTTCAACTGCTCCTTATCCATAGGGTAACTGAAAAATATTAGAAGATACTAATGTGAGCTTTTACATATTAGAGAAATCCTGCATGATTGTGGCTTTTGTATGCAATTATGCAACTGTTGTTTCATGCAGCAAATAAAGCTTGATTTGCATCAGGGATGCACCTAACTCTACTGCTGTCTCTTTTTCATTCCAAAGAAGGCAGACCTGTGTGCACAACAGAAGTGGACAGTGAAGCTGATCATGAGTGTACACTTATGTGAATCAGGCCTAATCTTGTGCAGAAGGTGAAATTGGGTAGGATTTCTTAACTGACATTATGCAAATAACATGTGCAATCTTATTTGAAATCAGCTGGTGACTTAGCTGTTAAAATGTGGGAGATGCTTCTTCCAATTTACTGTATACTGTAGTTATGGGAAAAGGATGCCAGAAATCTAAAAGACTATCATACACAGCAAAATTCAAACATGAAGTTGTTCAGTGCACATAGGAGAAGGGAAATCACAAAGTCACCACACTTTTTGGAATTGATGAAAGCAACATTTGACTGTGGCAGAAACACAAGGAGGCAATTAGAAAGTGTGAGTGTCATGAAAGAAATTCACTTGTCCCAAGAAATGTCAAGTTCCTGGAATTGACGATGAATTTTTCATGTTTTCTCAAGACTGAAACGTTTGTGAGTAATGGTCTACTTTGTGAAGAGGTGATAAGGAAGGCCAGATCAATGTCATTTTAAAGCCAATAAAGGATAGGCCATAAGGTTTATGGGCCAAATGGAGCTGGTGTTGTGATGTAGAATGACAATATGCCAAAAGCTCTTAAAAGAGTTTGAACAAAAGTTGTATGTGAACAACCTGAGTTAAATGAGAAATTTTCTGATGGACAAATTGCCAGTTCTAATGAAACTGCTATTTATCTTGATATGTCCCCAAACTACACATTGGAGAGGAAAGGTATAAAAGGCACTTTTGAAAACCACTGGTTATGAAAAGCTTTGCAGAATAGTGATGTGGCAACAACTGCTGATGGGAGAAAGCTCCCATACTTTCTAATTTTGAAAAGGAAGACTTTACCTAAAACACGTGTTTCTGAAGGATGTTATAGTCAGAGTCCAGGAAAAAGGGTGGATGACATAGGAGCAGACAGTGGAGTGATTGAAAATTGTATAGAGTTGTAGACCTGGAGCCTTTTTAAGTCAAAAGGTGATGCTTGTCCTTGATGTATCCAAAGGGCACCTTACTGATTCCATGAAGGACCAGCTCTATGAGAAGAAAACTGAGCTTGTTGTCATCCCAGGTGGAATGACATCAGTATTGCAATCAATGGATGTATCCATTAATAGGCTATTTAAAGACAACTTGAGGCAACAATATTTGACCTAGATTCTGGATCTTACCTGTGAATTAACAGAAATGCGAAAAATCAAATATGAGCTCCTTCAGAAATCATGTAATGAGTATTGGTGACATGGAAAGCCATTCCAGAGAGAATCGCTAAATCTTTCAAGAAACGTATCACTAATGCTTTGGACTCTCACTTGTCTGTCACTTTGCCATACTGTGGGGGCTTGTATATTGCTGTGCTCAAAGTTATGCTCCTGCATTACAGATATCAGCAGGGTCGTCCATGGTAGACAGTTTTCTGCTGAGTTTCCAGACTAAGACAGACTAGGGAAAAGGATGTGGCAACCCACTCCCAAAACAATTAGCTATTGAAAATCATATGAATAGCAGAGAAACACTGTCAGATATAGTGCCAGAAAATGAGCCCTCCAGGTTGGAAGGCACTCAAAAGAAAACCAGGGAAAAGTTGCCTCCTCAAAGTAGAGTTTAACTTAATGACAGGAGTGGAGTAAAGCCCCTGGGGCCCCCATTTACTTATGTGGCACAACTAAAAATAAAAGGAACAGATGTAAACATCTATTAATAATTGGACCATGGAATGAATGTATTATGAATCAAGGAAAATAAATTGTCAAAAGGAAATGGGACATATAAACATTGACATTCTAGGCATCAGTGAGCTAAAATGGACTGGTATTGGCCATTTTAAATTAGATAATCATGTGGTCTACAATGCCAGGAATGACAACTTAAAGACATCTCAAGATCTGTTCTGAAGTGCCATACTGTCAGTGATAGGATAATGTCCATATACCTATAAGGAAGGCGAGTTAATATGACTATTACTCAAATTTATATACTCACCAGTAAGGCCACAAATGAATAAAGAGAAGATTTTTACCAGCTTCTGCAGTGTGAAATTGATTGAACATGCAATCATGATGCACTGATAATTACTGGTGATTGGAATGCAAAAGTTAAAAAAAAAAAAAAAAAGAAGGCTCAGGAGTTGGAAACCATGGCCTTGGTGAAATAAATGATGCTGGAGATTGCATGATAGAATTTTGTCAGACCAACAACATTTTCATTGCAAATACATTTTTTCACCAACATAAATGGTGACTATACACACAGAATCCACCAGGTTGAACACACAGGAACCAAATTGACTACATTTGTGGAAAGAGATGATAGAAATCCTCAATATCAAAAGCCAGAACAAGACCAGGTGCTGATTGTAATCAGCCCATCAACTGCTCATATGCAAGTTTAAACTGACACTGAAGAAAACTAGAACAAGTTTATGAGAACCAAGGTGTGACCTTGAGTATGTCCAACCTGAGTTCAGTGGCCATCTCAAGGACAGATCTGATGCCTTAGACACTAATGATCAAAGACCAGACAAGTTGTGGCATAACATCAAAGACATCATTCATGAGGAAAGCAAAAAGTTATTTAATAGACAGGAAAAAAAGAAAAGAGTAAATTACATGTCAAAACGTAACTTGCCCTTGAACACCAAGCAGCTAAACTAAAAGGAAGACATGACAAAGTTAAAGAACTAAACAGATTTCAAAAGGCAGCTCAAAAAGACAGTCAAATATAATGACATGTGCAAAAAGCTGGAGATAGAAAACCAAAAGGGAAGAACATGTTCTGTTTTACTCAAGCTTAAAGAATTGAAGACAAAGCCTTGGGTAGCAATAGTGAAGGATTCTACAGGGAAAATATTAAATGATGCAGGAAACATCAAAAGATGATGAAAGGAATACACAGAGTCATTATAACAAAAAGAATTGGTGGATGATCAACCTTTTCAAGAGGTTGTATATGATCAGGAACGAATGGTACTGAAGGAAGATGTGGAAACTGCATTGAAGGAACTGGCCAAACACAAGGCTCCAGGAATCAGTGGAATACCAACTGAGATATTTCAACAAGCAGATGCAGTACTGGAGGTGCTCACTTGCTTATGCCAAGAAATTTGGAAAACAGCTACCTGGCCAACTGACTGGAAGAGGTCCATATTTGTACCTATTCCCAGAAAGGGGACCCAGTCAAATGTGGAAATTATCAAACAGTATCATTAATATCTCACATAAGTAAAATTTTGCTAAAGATCATTCAGCCTGCAGCTGTAGCCCTGTGGCATCCGATCCCGTCAGATCTCGGAAAGCTAAGCAGGGTCAGGCCTGGTTAGTACCTGGATGGGAGACCGCCTGGGAACACCAGAAGCTGTAGGCTTGGGAGAAGGACCTGGCAACCCCCTCCCAAAAATAAATCTGCCATTGAAAACCCTATGAACAGCAGAGAAGCACCCACAATAGTGTTTCCCCTGTGGTACAGAGGGTCGCTATGAGTTGGATACCGACTTGACGGCACCTAACAACAACAACAACAAAGATCATTTAAAAGTGACTGCAGCAGTATATAGACAGAAAATTGCCGGAAAATCAAGCCAGATTCAGAAGAGGGTGTGGAACCAGGGACATCACTGCTGATGTCAGATGTTTATTAGCCAAAAGCAGACAGCACCTGAATGATGTCTATCTGTGTTTTATTGATGATGCCAAAGCATTTGACTATGTGGCTCACAAGTAGTTATGAATAACATTGCAAAGAATAGGAATACCAGAGCATTTAAATGCACATGTGAAGAATCTGTACATGGACCAGAAAGCAGCAATTTGAACAGAGCAAGGAAACACTGCCTGGTTTAAAGTCAGGAAAGGTGGGTATGAGGGCTGTATCCTTTCACCATACCTCTTCAATCTCTGTGCTGAGCAAATAACCCGAGAAGCTGGACTTTATGAAGAATATCACGGCATCAGGATTGGAGGAAGACTCATTACAACTTGTGTTATACAGATGACACAACTCTGCTTGCTGAAACTGAAGAGGATTTGAAACATTTACTGCTGAAGATCAAAGAACACAGCCTTCAATATGGATTGCACCTCAATATCAAGGAAAAAAATCCTTACAACTGGGTCAGTAAGTAATATTGATAAATGGAGAAAAGATTGAGGTTGTCCAGGATATTGATTTACTTGGTTCTACAATCAACACCAATACAAGCAGCAGCTAAGAAATCAAGACACTTTGCATTGGGAAACGCTGTTGCAAAAGACCTCTGTAAAATGTTGAAAAGTAAAGATGTCACATTGAAGACAAAGGTGCATCTGACTCATGCTATGATATTTTCAGTTGCATCATATGGTATGTAAGCTGGATGTTGAATAAGGGAGACAGGAGAAGAATTAATGCTTTTGAATTGTGGTTCTGGAGGTGAATACAGAATATAACATGGACTACCAAAAGAACCAACCAGCATGCTCCTTGGAAGCAAGGATGGAAGCAAGGAAGAAGTGCAACCAGCGTGCTCCTTGGCAGCAAGGATGGTTAGACTGTGTGTTACGTACTTTGGACATTTTGTCAGATGGTACCAATCCCTGGAAAAGGATATCATATTTGGGTGAGTGGCAGGTCGACAACAACAAAAAGGAAGATCCTCAACTAGGTGGATTGACACAGTGTCTGTAACAATGGGCTCAAATATTAAAAAGATCATGTGCCAAGCACAGAATTGGGGAGTGTTTCATTTGTTGTATATAGGGTCACTATGAGTCAGACATGACTCAATGGCACCTAACAACAAAAACAAGTGTATGTGCCAAACCATTTGAGTAGGTGGGGGTGGTAAAAAAATTAGCCTAAAATATTTTTGCTTCTAAAGAGATTTTAACCAAGAGCTGTCATGTCCAAACATGATTAAAGTTCAAATACAGAGTGTAAACACATCTAAAAAAGTGTAATAATCCACATATGCCACAAATTTATAGAAGATATTACTATAACAGCAGTGATTCTAGTTTAATGTCAGGTTCCCCCCTAAAAAAAGAATCTCAAGGCTTTTTATTTTTGTGGTACTCAGAGGTTGAGCCCAGCATCTTGTACACACTTTGTAAGTGCTCCTCTGTAGGGATACGGCCTAGAAAGGAAGGAGAAGGACACGGCTCTGAGTCTGAGTGGCTCAAGGCTTATCTATCCCACATCCAGGCCTGACCTCACATCACCCTGTTTGACCCCTCAGGATGGCTGGTTAGCCAGAGACAGGTAAGATCCCTCAAGGGAGGAACAACCTAAGACAGGCACTGTCACAGAAAGGCCATCAGGAGAGCTAACAGCTCACCCAAGTTGAGCCCATGAGGCCAAGGCAAAGTGGCTAAAATGGTCCCTAATGGCTTGCCATAGACACATCCAGTTTGAGCCTTGAGACAGCCCACAAGGCTTAGCCCATGTGGTAAGGCAAGATGGCCCCCTACCAACACAGCCAGGGCGTGTCCCTCCACGAATTTCAGGCTACATCACATCACCTGATGTCATCTAATTGGCTGACCCAAAATGTCATAGAAACATCATGGACTCTGACTGGTCCATAAGGGTTTATAAGCACGATAGGCAGTCTCTCTCTCCCTCTCTCCCTCTCTCCTACTCCCTCCCTCCCTCCACCTGCCTCATTCCATCAGATCCTCATCAAGAGGAGAGGTCTTCAGAAGCAGCCATTGAGAGCAGCCTTCAGGGAAAGAACCAAGAGAGCCTTCTCAGAGAACACTTGAAGAGCCAGAGTAGCTGTGAGTATAAATCTCTGAGTCATCTCTCCAGAGGCTTTTCAGAGTGGCTGTGAGCATAATTCTCCAGGCAGAGTGAGCTATCCACCATCGTGGAGAGTGCCCATGTGAGCTGTAACAATAAAGCCTAGAGCTGTTTCCAGAAGACCTCCTGGAGTCGTTCCTGACTTGGCCACCCTCACCCAATCCCATGGGTCCCCAGAGAGTGTGTGTGGAGCTCCGAGTCCAGATCCACTTGAGAGGAGCCCCACACTTGGTCCCTGAGCAGGGATCCTTGAACAAGATGCCAGATTGCTAGCTTCCCAAAGCCTCGCCACCAGCACGCACCCTAGTCCTGCGGGAAGACCCTGAGCCACTGTCCCCTACACTCCTCCACTCAGCAGCACTTCCATCCTCTTTTTAATATTTTATCTTGAGACTGGGTCTCACCAAGTTACATAGGCTGCTTCTGGCCTCAAACTTGTGATCCTCCTGCCTCTGCCTCCGAAGTTGCTGGGATTACAGGCATGCGCCGCCACATTCATCTTCTTTTTTATTAATTTAGAACATAGGCATATTTGGAGAAGGAGTACTATTCTTTCATATATCCCAATCTGGATCTATTTATGACGATTGTTGAAGATTAGTTTCTTTACTTTCAAATATACTTATGATACAGAGACAGAATTAATCTACTGGTAGGTTTCTCTTTTCATTTAATAGAGTTTGGAGTCTCTGATACCCATTCAATTAATTAATGGTGGAGGAAGAGTCCAAATCTCAGATATTTCTAAAAGCTCTTCAGCATGTTGAGAAGATAAGCATTTCATTAATGCAATGACCACCTGCACCTAATTCTTTGATGTGCCCTAGATAAGCAACTCTAAATGTAATTACAAGGACATACTTGGGAGATCATTTCCAGCTGTCAGAAGCAGAAATGACCCTCCTGTTTTTTTTTTTTAATTCTAGTAACTTAATTCAAATAGATCCCTACTGAATTGACTTCCTTTTCATATAGAAAAGTATTTAGAAGCCCACTAGTGACAATTATGTGTTAAATACCTTTCTTGAACTAATCTATTGCCTAAAGTTTGAAGTATTCAGAATTTCACAAACCAAAACTTATTCTTGTTAAATTCCTTCTATGATAACAGAAAATTCCACAAAACCTGGAAGAATGGAGAACACTTATGCCCATTCTCCTTTCTAATCCATCCGGTGTTTGATTTCTTTTTATTGCCTCCCCAACATGTTTCTAGCTTTCAAACATTTCCAGTATTCTCCTAAAAAACACATTCCATTTTGAAGAATTATGAGTTTTAGAGAATATATTATATATGCTGTTGTTAGGTGCCGTCAAGCTGGTATCCAACTCATAGTGACCCTTCATACAACATGTGAAACACTATTGTCAGTGCTTCTTGGCTGTTCATAGGGTTTTCAATGGCAGATTGATTTTTGGGAGTGGGTTGCCAGGTCTGTCTCCCAAGCCTACAGCACCTGGTGTTTACAGGCAGTCTCCCATCCAAGTACTAACCAGGTCTGACCCTGCTTAGCTTCTGAGATCTGATGGAATCAGATGCCACAGGGCTATGGCTGCAAGTAATATTATATATACATATATACAATTTCCACAAAATTATAATTTCCACCAAATCATCTATGCACTAACTTCTTAGATGACAGTGAATGGGCCTACTGAAATCCTCCTTTCCCAATACTATAAACTATATTATCTTTACTGTTTCCTCATAGCTTCTCGTTTTAAGACATCCTATTCTTAACACTCTCTTTTGTGTTTGAACACTAGTTCCCCACTCACATATGCGTATGCTCAATAAAAGTTTATTTTCCCTTATAGGGAGGGACCTACAACAAAATGGGACAAACTATAGTGTTTAATAGGAGGCACCATCCTCCTATTAATCTAAGGTATCAATGCTTTAAATGTGGGTTGGTGTTTTTGAAGCAATGCCACATTGATGACAAATGTGTGTTACAAACTACATTCTGTCCACCTTCAAATTCATATGTTGAAATCTTAACAACCAAAATGACAAATATGCAGATAATTACCTCCTTGTTGTTAGGTGCTGTCAAGTTGGATCTGACTCATAGCAACCCTAAGTTCAGCAGAATGAAACACTACCTTGACACTGTGCCACGCACAAAATCTTTTTATGTTGGAGCCCATTGTTGAAGCCACTGTGTTTCTTCTTATTTTGAGTCATGCTACATCAGCAAAAGGGGGTCTCAGGGGCTTTACTCCCTTCCCATCATGAAGGTCGATTATACTTTGAGGAGACAACTTTTCCCTACTCCTCTTCTGAATGCCTGGGGAGGCTCATTTTCTGGCATTATATTTGACAGTACTTCTCTGCTATTCATAGGGTTTTCCATGGCTAATTGTTTCAGGAGTGAGCTGCCAGGTCCTTCTCTCTAGTCTTTCTTAGTCTGGAAGCTCAGCTGAAATCTGTCCACCATGGGTGGCCCTGCTCGTGTCTGTAATACTGGAGGCATAGTTTTCAGCATCACAGCAACATGTAAGCCCCCACAGCATGACAAGCTGACAGACACATGGGGCAAATCATCTCCTTAAAGGAGGTTGTTGTTTTTATTAGGGGCTATCAAGTTGGGTCTGACTTATAGGGACCCTCATAGGGTCTTCAATGGCTGATTGCTTTCAGGATTGCTTTAGGAGTGGATTGCCACATCCTTCTCCAATTTTTGTGGTGCTGGGGATCAAACTTGGGTCTTCAGAGAGTGCAGAGCAGCACTCTACCAACTGAGCTAAACCTTAGCCCCTTAAACAAGGCAATTAAAGTTAAATGAGGTCACAAGGGTAGAACCCCAGGCTTGGTTTCCCTATAAGGGGAAGAAGAGAGACCAGAGCTTTCTCTCTCTCCAAATGCACAGAGAGGACTCAGCAAGAAAGCAGCAACCTGCAAGTCAGGAAAGGAGCCATCAATAGAAATCATATTCCCTGGCACATTGATTATGGACTTCTAGCCTATAGAAGTGTTAGAAAATAAATGTCTGTTGTTTATGTCACCCAGTCTGTGCTATTTTATTATGGCAGACTGCACAGGCTAATACAGATTGTGGCAATGTGAAGTGGAGGGGCCATTGTAAGAAGCAAGAGCCATGTTCTTGGCTCTTGCTTCTCCTTTCCCTCTTCACTCTTTGCTCTTCCCTTTTCATTTCTCATTCTACTCTTCTTCTCTTCTCTTCTCTTCTCTTCTCTCCTATCTTCTCTTTCTTTCAGGTAGCCACATGTGCAACTCACCTTCTCTGCACCATATAAAAAAAGAAGAAAAGAATGTGGAAGTGGCTTTGGAACTGGTACATAGTATAGTCCAGAAAAGCTTTGAGGTGTATGTTAGGAAAACACAGCTAGATGCTGTGAAGGGCTGTTGGTAGAAATATGATTGTCAAAGGTGATTCTCCTGAGGTTACTGAAAGAAGAGAAGAGCTATAGAAATGCCTCTATTGACTTTGAGAATACATTATCATGAACAAAATGTTGGTAGAAACCTGGATGTTAAAGGCCATTCTAGTGAGGTCTGAGACAGAAAAGAAAGATATGTTAATGGAAACTGGAGGAAAGGTGATCATTGTTATAAAGTGGAAAAGAACTTGGCTGAATTGTGTTCTAGTGTTTTGTGGAAGGTAAAACTTGTTGATGTGTAACTGAGGAGATGTCTATGCCAATTGTTGAAGGAAGAGCTTGGTTTCTCCTTACTGCTTATAGGAAAATGGAAGAGGACAGAGATAGGTGAAGGAATTGTTAGGAAAAAGGAAATAGAATGTGAAGATCTGGGAAATTCTCAGCCTAATCATACTGCTAAAAATGAAAAAATATGTTCTGAAGAGAATATTAAGGGTGTAGCTGGACAACAATTTGATAAGGAGATTAGTATGGGTGTAAACCACAGATTTAATCAGTGGTCTCAACAGAAGCCGGAAATAGAGATGAGATTGTGCCAGCAGAAACACTGTCAGCCATTGGCAACAATTTGATCATGGACTTCTAGAACTGAGAAAATAAAAGTCTATTCTTTAACCACCCAGTCTGTGACCTTTATTTTTTTAATGGAAGCCCAAGTAGACCAATACATTGTGACTATTGTCAATGAAAATCCCTATGCTTTTCCTCTTTATATACTGCTGTTAAGCTACATCTGCCTAATATCCCCAGTGTTACAGGGGAAAGAGAGACAGAGAGGAGAGGCTTGCTCTTTGTGAATGTAAGTTTTTAGCACTATTCTTTTTATTAGCTCACAAGTAATTGTTTCAAGCAACTGTAACAGAATCTTACCCAGTACCTGGGTCACCTCATCAGAATACGATTGGTGGAATCATATAATCGTAACAACTTGGAACCAAATTTAGTCATCTTCACGCTTCTGAGTATTCCTCCACCCTCCTCCTTTTGTTCCCAATAATAACAACAGTAGTAGCAACCATTGCTAGGGACCCTGCTAAGTGTTTTATCTGGAGCAATTGCTTTGATCTCTTTGTGCCTCAGTTTTCTCACTTACAGAACATGGGTGATAATAATTGTCCCTACCTTATAAACTTATTGTAAATATTAACTTCACTAAAGCCATATAGCTAATAAGTGACAGAGTCCAGATTCAAGCTAGCTTTGGGCCTTGAGCAAATTAGTTGACCTCTCAGCACCTCCATTTGTTTACCTATAAAATGAAGACAATACTAGTACTCATTATATAGAACTATTATGAAAATTAAATGACCTAATACATGCAAAATGCTTAGAACTCACATACTGTCCTATACATCAACAATTTAGGCCTGATCCCAAGGTATAAGATGGAATTGTCAACTACAGGAGGTCAGAGAACAGTTCCTATCTTACTCACTGCTGTATTCCTGTTCCTAACCTGACACTCATCTGTCATTTGTTGAATATTTGTTGAATGAGCCAAAGGCAGGTATCAAGTAATTCAAGCTGTGGAAGAAAGGTCAAAAACAGGAAAATAGAAACTGAGGAAGATCGTGGAGAAGTTTTATCTCTACCTACTATGTCTCTGTTTTTTTGTTGTTGTTGGTTTGTTTTCTCATTATGTCAGTCAAAAGTTGTTCCTGAGAAATCTTCCTTTACCCAGAAGGAGCAGCAATTGTCCCACCTCTGTCCTTCTGTGGCTTTCCAAATTTCCTTAACAACACACATATCATACCACATTGTAAGTGCCTATTTTGTGTCCCCTGTTAAGCTGTAAATGTCACAAGAGCTGGAGCTTTACTAGTCCTGCTCACCCATGGATCTAGTGCTCTGCATGTAGAAATTGCTCAATAAATATTTACAAGTAAAAGAAATGAAGGAGGGAAGAAGGAGGCAGAAGGGGAAAGGAACCTAAAGGAAGAAGGGAGAAAGGGAAAGAACAAAGAGATTCTGGGAAATTTTATCCAGGATGCAGTATACCATGGTAGAAAAAGCCGAAAAGGAAATGGCATAGAGAACAGAGCAGTTAACATATAATTCGGGGAACTTGAATGTACTGCAATCAGCTACCTATTCTTTTATATTTATTTCAATATCATGGGTTTCATGGGTTATCAATGTTTGATCTCAGTTTTTGATCTCATCATGATCATGTTTCTGGATCCTGGGTAGATGAAAACCACACATGGAATATGATCACTAATGAGGCACCACAGGAGATACACTCTGGCATCTAGGAGAAAAGTCCCATAAAATGCAGAGGTAGGAAAAATGCCTATATGTTGGTGAGGTCAGGGGAATCTCCACAAAGGAAGATAGAAGAGATAGACCAAAAGGAAGTAATGACACAGAAAATGCTATGATGAGAAAACAGGGACCTCACCTGTCAAGACTCAAAGAGGGGACACCTAAAGATACCTTGAAGATAATAAAATAAAATAGTGATATTAACAATGGCTAACACTGGGAATTTACTTGCAGCCAGGAATTGTGCTAAGTGTTTAAATATACATTAACTTCCAGTAATATATATTATAACCATTAACTATATATGTATACATATGTTGTTGTTGTTGGGTGCTGTCAAGTCAGGTCTGACTCATAGCAACCCTATGTAAAACAAAATGATACACTTCTGAACACTGTGACTTCCCTGGCACTATGTCAATGCTTCTCTGCTATTCATAGGGTTTTCACTGGCTGATTGTTTCGGGTTTGCTTCAAGAGTGGATTGCATATCTTTCTCCCATTTCTGCAGTGCTGGGGATCAAACACATGGCCTCAGAAAGCACGGAGCAGCACTCTACCAACTGAGCTAAACCCCAGTCCCATATCAAATTATAGTCATGTTCTATAACACAATGATTATTATGACCATTTTATAAGTGGGAATCATGTCACAGAGAGGTGAGGTAATTAGCTCATCATCACTTGGCGTATAAATGGCAGGGCCAGGACATGGAGTCAGGTAATTAGGCAAACAAATGAATATGTAGATTGTCTTGGGAAAGTACATGCTCTGAAGCCAGACATGTTACAAAATATATAATACTAGAAGCTTCAAGGCCTTGAAAATGCTGAGAAAGTTGCCCCACAAAATATAGATAAGAGGTAAAAGGTGAAAGAGACACATATTTACAGAGCATCCATCTGGCCTCAAGTCCCATGTTCCTTCCACTAACATTGACACAGAAGCAGGACAACCTACTCAAATTTCCCTCCTTTCCAAGTTGAGGGAAGTTCCCAATTATGTCCATTTTTCTTTTTCGTTTTTCTTTTTTTTTCGGTACTGTATTGTCTTACCTTCACTAACCCCCAACCCATTTATATCTTGTTCCTAACTCTTCCCAATAGTTCCTCATAAATAAATCATAAGCAAAGGTGATTTGGGGTAAACCACATGATAATCATTTATAGATGCCTTTAATAATTAGATCCAGACTTTCCATGCCACCAGCTTAGAAATCTGCACTAGAAATTAGGGATAGTGAATCAAATGGTGGCCCTAAGGATACATGTCCATGTCCAAATCCCTAGAATGTGTGAATCTTACCTTATTTGGAAAATGAACTGAAGGCATAATTATGGTGAATATCTTGAGATGAGATCATTCTGAATAACCAGGGTGGGCCCTAAATCCAATGATATGTGTCCACAGAAGATATAGATAAGAAAACACAAAGAAACTGAAGAGAAGGAAGCAATGTAACCATGTCAACAGATATGGGAATGACATAGGTATAAGAGACAGAACGCCTGGAGCCACCAGCAGCTGAAAGAGGCAAGGAACAGAATCTCCCCTACAGCCTTTACAGAAAGCAATGCTCTGCTCCTATCTGGATTTTAGACTTCTAGCCTCCGAAACTGTGAGAAAGTTTCTGTTGTTTTATGTTACCTAGTCTGTTCTCATTTGTAGCCCCAGAAAATTAATATATTCGGTCTGAGTGCCTAGAAAATCTAGAGTGAGTTCTACCTATACTATGTGATACTTGTATTGTGACTCTCAGACCACCATGTGTCTCTGTCCCTACAGATAACCTCTACAGTATGTTCACAGGTAGAGCACTGAGGTCACCCAGTAAATCTCCAATGGAGATTCTGGAACCTGTGTCACAGCTCTGGCCACACCAGGGCCCAAAGAAAAGTCAGAACCACGTTGTGTGTGCCAGTGCTCTGGCCATAACTGTAGTCTTTTGGCCCCTATTTTTTTTTTTTTCCATAGCAGGATTTGTTTTTTTATTTTGAGACAAGATCTCACTAAACTGTGCACATTGCCTTTGGCCTCAAACTTGTGATCCTCCTACCTCAGTCTCCGGAATTGCTGGGATTACAGACATGCACCATGGTAGTCCTAATTTTTAAAATAGCTGTGGTTTGGACAGATATTTAGAATTCCAAACCTGTTTGCTTGTGAGTTCAGCTTGATGGAAATAGAAGCAAACAAACAAAAGGAAGGCTTAGCAAAGCGACCTCCCAGCTGCACAGAAAAATGGCTTTGAGGCAGTTAACCCCAGCTAGGAAAGGCCACAGTGAAACAGCGTGTCTACACTGTATACATACATATTCAGACGCTTTGTCAAAAAAGCCCAGCGCTGGAGCATTTCAATTAACAAAGTGGGATGGTTTACCTGATAAAATGCTCCCTGTGTGAGTGTAATTACATATTTATACCCCACAGAGATTTTTTAATTTCTGTTTGGTTTGTTTGCCTTGAAAGTGTTTGTCACTGGAAGTGTTCTTGATGTGTAATTTTAAAGCAGCATTGGCCAACTGTGTGCTCGTTTTCATTTTAGATTCATTACAATTTGAAGATGATGCTTTCTGCCCAGTACACACACAATATTGATACTTCCCCAAGAAGACAATACATCAAGGAACAGGAAAAGCATTAAAGGCATGCTGTCAAGTACCTGTTTGCTTCTCCCTTAGTAGTTTTCTCTTTTTTAACCCAGAGGCTATTAATTGAATCTGAAATGTTCAAAATGTATTTGCTACCTTTGCAAGTTTGCTTGTTTCTCATCTTCTATACAGAAAACTTTTCCTTCACCCCATCCAATCCTCCATCAGTATGGCAAATACAAGTAAAGGAACTGAGGTCTTTTCTGGGGTTCCTTGGCCCTCCCTTTTCTAATGAACACACAAACATGTGGCTACAGATTGCTGATTAATTAGGGTTGTTTTCATTCCATCAATAAGTCTCAGAGCCCCCTGCTGTGTCCTTGGTACCACTGCACAGCTTTGCATATCCAGAGATAAGTTGCAGTCTCTGATCTCATGGAGTTTATATGCTAGCAGAGAGGCCAGACATGGAGAGAAGAGATTGCAGCCTAGCACAGGAAGTGCTGGAACTAACATGCACATGAGGTGAGTTACAGAGGCCCAAAGCAGTATTGGCCTCATGGAGGAGGAGTTGGCTCCAGAGCAAGGTCTGAAAGGGTTCACCCCACAATCATGAGAGCTCACCAATTGCTCAGACCAGATACAAAGCCCTGAATAACATGGTCCCTGAATTCATTCCTTCGGGAGGAAGTTGACATTAGGGAAGAAAGCATATAAAAAAATAATTGCAGATTGTGATAAGTGCTATAAAGGAAAAGACTGAGGGAGATGAAATGTGGGCTGGTCACAGAGGGATGAGAAAGTGCTAGCCATGTGCAAACCTAAGGGAGGAGCAAATGCCTGGTCTGGGAAGGGGCTGCAGTTGGCAAAGAGCAGAGAGAAAAAGTGGGTTCAACTAGAGCTGGATCCTGGTGGGCCTTGAAATCCATAGTAAATGGTAAGATTTTATTCCTAGAAAGATAAAAAGTCACTGAAGGATTTAAGCAGGGGGAGGGCACGATTTAATATTTTTTGAAAGATCAATTTGGCTCTGAATGGAGAATTAGTAGAGTAAGAGAGCAATAATAGAAACAACAAAATTGGGAAGGATATTTGCAGAATTCTGTGATGAATTTCTATCCTCCATAACAGAGTGTAAGATCCATGAGAACAAGAGCAATGTCTGTTTTTCCTTACCATTATATTGACATAGACCACAATGCTTGACATGGGATAGGGACTCAAGAAACAACTACTGAATAAATGAATGGTATTCTGAGCCAAAACCAGTCAATGTGAAAGCAAGGAAACTTGCTCACTTTGCAACTTATCCCAGGCCAGAATGTCTCCTCTCCTGAAGGACAGAATCTGTGCAATGGGTTCAGCCAGTGGTATTCCCGTACATGTCCAACAGACACAAATGTGCTCTGTGCCACCCTCACCACAGCTCCCTCCGGGCACCCATGTTCATCAGCAGCTCATTCCATTCCCCAATGCTCATCATCAGCCTCAAAGGAAGGGACAAATGAAGTAAGAAGCAGCAAACAACAACTGAGTTGTTCTCAGTTAGGAAGGACAATATTTAGGGCCACTGAATGCCTAGCATTAGATGTGATACTGGTCATGGAGTCAAAGATGACTTGATACCAGCAGCATTACTACTTGTCCACCAACACTGGCATCCCACCCTACTGCAAGGCTGCAGCTTTATTCCAAAACGTGTTCTGAGAAGCTTTTGCAACCACTAGTTGGATCTGCTTGGTATGTTTGTCTTCTCCTCTGCTCCTGGTGAAACACTCCTATTTCTTGTGTCCCTTGTTTATTCCAAGTGACTTTTAGTGGATGTCCCAATCACAGCATCTTCCTTCCCCATTGGCCACAGATCTGAACATGTGACTCAGATTTCACCATTTGTGGTATCATGAGCCCTGACCAGATGGACTGATGGTCTAAGAGACAAGCAGGTGGAACAAACCCAACCAATTTGGAATCTCAGCCTAGGAACTGATGTGAGCACTGAAAGGTTTCTTTTCCTTTTTGATCATACAATGCAAAACTATGGAATTGAGTGTGTTAGTAGACTTCTTGCCCTCCAAAGAGTAAGAATTTCTTTGTAGCAAAAGAGAATGAGACCAATATTCAAAAAGAAGAAGAAATACAGAAAATCAAAAGACAGAGAGAGGAAGGAAGAAAATAGATCTAATAATTGAGTCCTAGATCCAGCAGTGCCTGATTACCAGGTAAAATGACCTAATGGATTTGCATCTTTGCTAATTAGAGTAGGAGTTCCATTGACTGCAAACAAAATGTGGCTATGTCAGTCCCTCTCCCTGACCCCACCCAACAACCATGCTTTTGGACTCTAGAACAGAAGTTTGCCATAGTCAGAAAGCCTTAGGGGGAAGCTTGAAGGTCAAGATGTCAGTGGTAGCTGAGCACCAGAAAGACAAACTCCATGGCATTGACAGGTTTAAATCTCTTCTTCTGTCTCCATTAACAAGATTTCCCTTAACCTGCTTTATACTACAAGGGTCAGACAAACATGAATCATATCATCTGCAATAGAATATATTCATATATCAGTGTAAATATTTCAGTACTATTTTATCTCAGTAAAAATAATTATTGGCAAAAATTAAATTTGAACATATATTTTTCCTTCAGAGTACAGTCAGGAGTATTTAGTATTTAGTTTATTTATAGAAGTCATGTTAAAATGTTGGGAAATTAATTCATTTATTTATATATTAAATATACATCATATGCTAGTATGTGTTAGGAATTGTGTAATAGGAAATAAATTTTGTCTTTGAGGATTTTTGGCAAGAAAACATTACAACCAGTATTATACAAAATCTTATTATTCGAGAAAATAGGAATTTGCAGATTCTTGTCCCTTACTGAATTCTCAGCTGATAACACCTATTCTGATCACTTTTATATTAGCCTTTGTGGCAAATGGTAGGGATTGAGCCAGTGCATGAAATGGGGAATTGTAGGGTAATTTGTCAATGATAAGGGCAGAAATGTGAAATCCCCAAATCAGTCCTCATGCTCTCACCCATAAGGCTTCTCCAGAGGTTCATTCAAATTACCAATCAAGCTTTCAAAAACCACCAATCTCACTGCCCACTACTGAGTTTTAATTTCTGAAGTGATCTTAACACAAACTGTTTTTAAAAAGCTTCCCAAGTTCAATGATAAAACATACAACAAAGTTTCATGATTACCCTTTTTCCACTCCAGGTTACACAGTCTGCTTTCATACTAGTTAATCAGATTTTAGATTATTTTTCCCATTGTTCTGCCTCTGAGAGTACCCCACTCCCATCCACTTTCTACTCTCACATCAAAATCACTGGTCACACATACAAATCCCCTCATATTTCACCATGATCAGAATTCTTCACTAGGATTAACTAGAGAATAGACCCTCTAGATGGGATTTCCCTTTCTTCCTCTCTGTCTCATGTTCTGTTGTTGTTGTTAGGTGCCTTTGAGTAGGGTTCAACTCATAGTGGCCCTATGTACAACAGAACAAAACAACCCTGATTCTGTACCAAGCACATGATCTTGTTTAAGCCCATTGTTTAAGCCCATTGTTGCACACACTGTGTTAATCCATCTAGTTGAGGGTCTTCCTTATTTTCGTTGACCTGCCACTCTCCCAAACATGATGTCCTTCTCCAAGGATTGGTCCCTCCTGACAACATGTCTTAAAATACGTAAGACACAGTCTAGCCAACCTTGCATCCAAGGAGTACTTTGGTTGCACTTCTTTTAGGATGGATCTGTTGGTTCTTTCAGCAGTCCATAGCATCATAACATCATGTCCCCAGCATTATAACTAATCCCATGCTCTAGGGACCAAATAAACTAGGCTTCTCTATTACAAACTTCAGTGCTTTGCACAGCCATTTCAACCCAAATATCTTTTCTGTTTCTTCCCTTGGTGAAATACTTCTCAAGTGTTTGTTCTCTAGTGTGCCTGCCAAACTCATCCCCCAAAGCAAACTTGCTGGGTTCTTCCTTCTAGGCACTGCGTAGCTTGCATACAATTGTACTTGTCTTAGGTCAGGTTACTATCAAAAATATATATAAGTTGTGTGGCTTAAGCAACAAATGTTTATTTCTCAGAGTTTTGGAGGCTGGGAAGTCCAAGATCAAGGTGCTAACAGATCCCAAGTCTAGTCGAGGGACGGTTTCCTTATTTATAGATGGATATCTTTTTGTTGAAAACTTGTGGAGCAGAGAGAGAGAGAGAGAGGAAGGGAGAAGAGGGAGGGAGAGAGAGAGGAAAAGAGAGGAGGGGAGACAGCGAGCGAGCTCTTATGTGTCTTTTCTTATAAGGGCACTAATCTCATTTATGAGCACTCCACTCTCATGACCTAATCACTTCCCAGAGGCTCCATCTCCTAATGCTGTTGCAAAAGGGATTAGACTTCAACATATGAATTTGAAAGGAACACAAATATTCGGTCCACAGCAATACACTATTCAAGCACTTATCCCCCTGTTTTTGGGACTGTCATTTTTTCAAACAGATGTCTCTTTTATTTGATTATGAGATGTGTGAAAATAGCTGTGATGTGTTATTTATTTTTATATTTTCAGTATCTAATTTTTTTTTCGGGCTGGGATTTAGCTCAGTGGGTAGAGCGCTGCGCTGCAGTCTCTGAGGCCCTGAGTTCAATTCTCAGCACTGCAAAAATGGGAGAAGGGCCTGGCAATCCACTCCCAAGGCAATCCTGAAGCACTCAGCCATTGGAAACCCTATGAGGGTCGCTATGAGTTGGATACCGACTCAACGGCACCTAACAACAACAACAACAACAACAATTTTTTTTCAGTACTAGGAGTTGAACCCAAGACCTCACTCATACTAAGCAATTACTCTACTACTGAGCTGCATCCCCAAAACCTTTAACTTAATTTTTATTTATTTATTTTTTGTTTTGATACAGGGTCTTGCTAAGCTTCACAGGCTGCCTCTGGCCTCAAATGTGTGATCCTCCAGCCTCAGCCTCCCAAGTTGCTAGGATTACAGGTGTGTGCCACCACACCTGACATCAACACTTTTTACAGTTGTGGGAACAAAGGTCTAGGAGGTTGACTATCCTGGCCCTAATATGGTTCCTGAAACATAAAATCATGCCAATTTAGTTTGTACAATACCTTTGAATTTTCACTGTGTTCACAAGACAGCCCCTTTTTCATGTCCAAGTGGTTCTGTACAACAAGGCATCCAACAGAAACTCTTTCCTAGCTACTATGAAGATGTAGTCCTGAATTACTTACTTCTTAGCAAATCACCTTTAAGAATGAGAGTGTCAACTGATTTCCCAATAGTTGTGCCTGCCCATAGTGATGGTCCACTCTTGTGGAACCCAGTATCTAGATTTTGCCACTGACTATCATTGTGACCATGAACAAATTACCCTCTGTTGTGTGACCATTGCTCCTCCAACTTCCTTAAACTGGTTTTTAAACTTTGAATTTCTCTTCACAATACAAATAAACTTACCACTGGTTGCTTTATAAGCTCAGGCAAGACCCTATGTGTAGGGCACTGCCTAGAGAGGCCGTTTGCCCCCAGGGCCTATCTAGACCCCTTGGAGGACTGACGCTTGTTCCCTAGGCAGTCACTTTTGCCCTACATCCAGAAACTCAGGGTCCTTGAGCTCTCCAAGATGGCACTGGCATCTAATCCCTTGCCTCAGACCCCTTGACACTGATTGGCTATTTCCAAATCCCTGAATGGCTCCTGATTGGACTGTTCTGGAACTACCCCTGATTGGCTATTTTTACAAAACCAAATTTGAATATCCCCTTTGATTGGCTGAAACCCATATGGGGTGACTGCTTCTGATTGGTCCCCGGCTAGCCCCAGAAGAGTACATAAGGGCAGTACACGGAGCAGTCTGGGTCCATTCCATTGACTGGGACAGACAAGGAAACAATAAAGAGCTGTTGGAGTAGAACACTGGGATTCAGAGTCTTCTCTGGGAAGAAAAGAAGCAAGGAGCCGCTGTGGGCAGAAGCCTCTGAGCCTGCCTTTCTCAAGGCTTCTCAGAGCAGCCATGGGCATAAGCCTCCTTTCTGGGCTGAGCGGCTCCTGGGTGCCCGGCTCCCCCTCACCAGAAGACAAGTCTTTGGTGGCTGGTTCCCGCTCATGGCCAGAGCGAGTCCAGCAGCAGGGCGATGCCCTACACCTATGGAATTGAACCAAAGATTTCATCACTATTCATTGTCTACTGTCATAAAAAATTACCAGCAAAATAAAAATGTATGCCAAAGAAACATATGAAAATGTATGTTGAGAGTTGGTGTACCATGAATTAAGCAAGGGGTTCCTTTTAATGACATTTTTGTAGGGTGACTTCAAGATTTACTTTGAATTTTGATGCTATGGACACATACAGTCCACTTATATATCGAGCACATACAGAAACACAATTTGATACTATTAGTGATTTGGGAGCCACCTATCCTTCAAGGTACTCCCTATTCTGCTTCGGCTTTAGGATTGCTTTCAAGATTTCACTCCTTGCAGCTTGGCCTTAAGGTTTTCTTAATCATATTTAATCAGTCCAGTACAGACTAAGACAAGATGCTCCTATATTCCCCATCCTATGTTCTAGAAGGCCCTCAGGTGAGAGAATAAGGAACTTTCTAAGTAGGAAAGGCATGGGAAAGAAGGATGCGCCAGGAAGGAAACAGGTTCAGATACCCCCACAGGAAACAGTTCATAGGTCATCCCAGGAGGGTGACTCATTGAAGAAAAAAAAGAACTCAGGACCTAAACATTGAGGACCAACACCCAGCAAGCTCAAGGCTGGTAATCTTCTTCTTACCCTGGGCTATTTGGAGGGCTGCATCTGTGGGAAGTAAGAATGCCCAAGAGGAAGGGGCAGAAGAAAGTACAGGGAAATTTGGATTAGAACAATATAATTCGGCAAGACATTAGAATGGTTACTTTGTAATGGGTTCTTGAAAATGTGTTATAAAGCTAGGTGGTCGAGCAGGCGCGGTGGTGCACACCTGTAATCCCAGCAGCTCGGGAGGCGGAGGCAGGAGGATCACAAGTTCGAGACCACAGACAGTTTGCACAACTTAGCGAGACCCTGTCCCAAAAAGTAAAAAAATGGGCTGGGGGTGCAGCTCAGTGTCCAGCACTAACAGAGCATGCAAGCGCAAGGCCCTGGGTTCAACGCCCAGCACCGCAAAAAAAAAAAAAAAAAAAAAAAAAAAAAAAAAAAAAAAAAAAAAAAAAAAAAAAAAAAAAAAAAAAAAAAGAAAGAATGAAAGAAAGAAAGAAAGAAAGAATTAAAGAAAGAGAAAGAGCAAGCTAGGTGGTGGGTTATTGTCAGGTCCCATTGAGTTGGGTCCAACTCATAGCAACCCTATGTAGAAGAGATGAAACAATACCCAACACTGTGCTGTACCCAGTACTATTGTCAGTGCTTCTCTGCTATTCATAGTGTTTTTGATGGTTGATTGTTCCAGAGTGGGCTGCCAGGTCCTTCTCCCAAGCCTACAGCACCCAGTATTCCCAGGCAGTCTCACATCCAAGGACTAATAACCAAAACAAGCCTGCTTAGCTTCTGAGATCTGATGAAATCAGACATTACGGTGGTACAGCTATAGACCCATAAAGGCAGGTTATCTGATAACAATTAGTAGCTAAAATTTACTGGGCATTTACAATGTCTTCTGCATTGTTCTAAACATTATAGACACATTTATTTATTTTCTTCTCACGGAAGTTCTATGAGGTATGTACTGTTTTTTTTTTAATGGGGAAAAATGAGGTAGAGAGATGTCAAGTGACTTGTCTAAGGGCACACAGCAAATCTGTAATAGAACTGAGATTTGAAACCCGTACTGAACCATACTAACACTGACAGGTTGAAATGAGATAATTATCTATGCTGTCACTCACAATCCATTCCTCTCCTTTATACTTTGCTCATTTTGGGTCTTCATTTTAGGAATGTGATTGATGTTCCCTAATGAGAAATTAAATGTCAATATCAGTCTCTTTAGATACCCTGTTTCTCTTCACACAAGTATGAAATTTAAAAACTCACAACCCTCCACAGAAATAAGTGTCCACAGTTCATTGACTGTGACTTTATTTTGAATTCCCACTGACTCTAAATTAAGGAGATGTTCAGTGAGCTATCTACTTGCTATTGTGAACAGTCAACCTAAGTAGGTCTCACCTATTGGTATGCAGGTGATGATGTCATGTTTCCTGGAAGTGTGTGAAGTTCAAATGCTTGGGAAGTTTGCTGCATACATCAATAAATAATAATAGTAATTGCATATTTATCCTCTAGGCACCTGGAATATAGTTGTGTGATTTTGCTCAGCATTCAGGGAAATGCAAGGTTTTCATTTTCTGTCTCCTTTTTGGAAGGAAGCACACTGCTGAGACTATTAAAGAAAATGCAAATCCTTTGGCTGTTTGGGAAGGCTCCAATAGAATGAAAGTGAGCAGTTGTTACCAGCAGTGTTTGGATGAACATTTAAAATCTTTACTTTAAAAGTGTCTATTTAACTGCAGAGAGTTTACACAGCTTGTAGAGAATTATAGTGGAAGAAATTACATTTTGCTTCCACCATCCAGTTGGCTCCACCTGCCAACTGTGCCCACTTCATAGTCACCTGGGTCATTAGTGATACTTAAAATAATCAGAAAGAAATACCAACATTCCTTATTATAATGGGGAAGAATGCAACTGGCTTAAAATAAGGAACTTGCGCCCCTCCTCCTAGCCCCTAGAACAATTTCTTATAAAACAAGTTGCCTATCACATTTATGTTCTGGTGTGTCCTATCTCATTGCTAATGAATAAGGCCAAGAAAGTTCTGAAAACAACTGAGCCCTTGGCAAGCATGGAACTCTGATCCCTGTAAATACCAGCAGATGTTTGTTGAGTAAAAATTTAATAAATTGGTGATTAATTGGCAATTAATGATCAATTAATGAATTAATTTAAGTTCTTTTGGGGGAAAAATCCACTTGAGGCAGAGAGAATGAATGTCAAAATTTCTTCAAAACATTCTCCTGTCTCCTTCTCCCTAAGTTTTTTTTCCCTACTTTGAACCAACCCTAAAAATGAGTGCTATAGAAGATGCTGATTAATAATGGTGAACCAAAGAATACAAGAATTGCCCCTCTGTTCTGAGTTTCCAGTATGAAAATCATAACACCCCCATTAATACTTTGCTCTACACATATTAATATAGGAACTGTAAATCCCAGAAAAGGGATTCCACTGAAATAACATGGCCAAAAGGAAAGATGCAGGTATGTGACATCAGATTGAATGCAGTTTATGAGGCCTTTCATGGTTCCTAAAACAGATCATGACATTCATGTGAAGAAGACTTGTAAAAAAGCTCATGAATCTTGGGCCCACCCTTTAAAAAATCTGGTAAAATCCACATGAGACCTGGAGACCTAAATTTTTTATGAAAACTAATCCAGCTAATTCTTGGAATCAACCATGCCTAAGAATTATTTCTTTACATTACAATAGCGTGGTCCCTAAGGAGCATTTACATACATGTGATATTTAGATGATAAACATGAATACAGGAGATATGGATGTCTATAAAAAATATATTTGGTTTCCTATGGAGCAGATGCTTGGCTGACTATGGTGTGATGGTGAGATTCTTGATTTCATTCACCTCATGTTGATTGCTTTTGCAGTGGCCTGGAAATAATGGAGTTGTTTTGAAATAAGCACCTTTATAGTCTATCAAGGTCAAACCTTTTACTTGATGTACTTAACTAACCATGTAAAATATTACATCAGCAAGCCTACAAGGCACTTAGAGATATATTCACATTTGCATAATGTCCTCTGTAAGTTAGTCTTTGGTCCTTAAGGGTGTTTAGAATAACTGCATGCAAGAATATATTTAATCCAATCTCATTTTAGCTTTTGCTCTTTTAAGATTTCAAAATTAATAAGTCCTCCTGATACTCCAAATTACCATGAGCTTTTATAAGCATAACTTTGTAACTTTAACCCATTTATGAACATACCCCACAGGCAAATGTACTAATGAATAAGAAATAACATTAGAAGTTTAAAAGATGGTCTCTTTATGAAGTAATGTAAGAAAATCCTGTTAGCTGGATCAAGTACAAAAGTGCGATTTCTTAAAAAATAGAAAATCCGTCACAAAATTACATGTAATTACAATAACCAAAGGATAGAAAGTAAGAATAGTTGAAGTACCATGCATTATTTAACTTAGTACATGTTATCACTTGCTTGCATATGGATGAAAGCAGGAAAAAAGAAACTGACATAAACTCTGTGCCCATGGCTAAAGAAATTGTAGTATTTTTGTGCCTGACTTCCTTGTATGGGGATTCTTGACCAAACCTATCAAACACATCTGATTGGTAGGCTATGCTTCAAGCTCTTTTGGTCATTATCTCCCAACCCCCTTCTTCTTTTACCCCTTCTCACTCCTTCGTTTTACTCAGGTTACATTACAGAATAAAATTAGTCATAGATTCTCCTTTAGAGTTGAAGGAAATGCTAAAATCAGCTTGGTCGACAAACTAGACCTCCCATTCAGTCAGGGCAACAAATTATGAGCCACATGCTATCATCCTAGGCACACTTGCATGTGAATTTCTATCTTCCAAACTATTTTGTCATGATTTTTTTCAACTTGTTGGTACTCAATACCACATAGCAAAAAAAGCTCTATTACACACAATCTAGTTTCCTGATTAGAACCCTCAAACACAGTGGATATGAATCACTAAACCAGTGTCACACAGATAGGGCCTGCCTGAGCAGAAAACAGAACTTAGAGTCACTAAGATTCCAATCTTACACAGTTCACTGTGATAGTATCAAAAAGGAGGTTCAAGTGCTGCCATAAAGGATTTGAAAGGAAGGTTGTGAAAAGCAAGAAATGATCTTATTTGATAAGCTGGGACTTCAGAGTGAGAATCCAGAATGAGGACCATCAAGGTCTTAATGGTGGAATGTCTAGCATGAGATCTAGGATGGAGATCCCCCACATGAGGCTGGTACTGGAGAAAGTAGAGAAGCAGTGATCAGTTAAATGTTTTCAGGTAAAAATTGGAGGCTGACTTCTGCAGGCTGTTCCTGAAATGGGTGCCTACTAACGTTGCTGAAAATCAATCAAAATTTTATATTCTTCTCATTTTTAAGTAACACTGAAAAGTTGGCAAAAATGTATGTTCAAAACCTAACTGCAGATGTGTCTATATGGTGAAAATTTAAATATTCATGTGACAAAATATTTAATATTTCTCTATAATATTGCATGCCTGTGGTGTCTGATCTCATCAGATCTCAGAAGCTAAGCAGGGTTGGGCCTGGTTAGTACTTGAATGGGAGATGCCTGGGAATACCAGGTGCCACAGGATTGGGAGAAGGAGCTGGCAACCCACTCCCAAAAAACAATCCATTGAAAAGCCATTGAAAACCCTATGAATAACAGAGAAGCACTGACAATAGTGTTTCACCTGTTGTACTTATGTACTTATGGTTGATATGAGTTGGACAACGAGTCCACCGCAACTAACAACAAACAATTTATACTTGAGCTATTACATACATATGATGTTCATAATATGCAGCAGTTTTGTACTTTGCATTTATTTACTTATTAGCTATGTTAAGCTTATTTTATTATTATTTTTATATTCAGCAGTTAAAAAATGAGATCTTCTCAACATAAAACCAGAAACTTTAAAACTCATAGAAGGCAAGATAGGCAATACACTCCATCATATAGGCATTGGAAAAGATTTCCTTAATAGGACCCCAATTGCTCAAGAAATTGCAACAAGAATAGATAAATGGGACCACATCAAATTAAGAAGCTTCTGCACAGCAAAAGAAACAATTAACAGAGTCAAGGAAACC
>VMDO01019525.1:0-39517 GCA_007922755.1 Pedetes capensis
TTAAACCAGGAACCAAAGCACCCTTTGAACAAGTGAACCAATCAATTCTCATTTATTCTAAGCCAGTTTGAGTTAGATTTCTATTATTGTATTTAAAAGAATATAGGCTACTATTTAGAGTCAATATGAGGATTTAACTCAGAATAATATAACGAGTTGAATTCAGAATGACAAACTGCAGCAAGACGATGGGGGACTGAAGACAAGGAATCTAGCAAGGAGTGATTTTAAAACAATCACAGTTAGCAATGTTACCAGTAACCCTGTTACACTAAAGCATTGAATTTTAGGGGTAAAAGTAATAGAATTTAAAATGCAATTGTTTGGCATATCAGAAAAAAAAAAGAAAGAATCTAAAGTAATCTTTGGAATCTTGTCTCAAAAGTTTGGTTTATGATTTCATTATTTGAAAGGACACAGAGTAAAGGTATGATAATATCTTTGAGAAGTGATGATGATAATTTATTTCTAAGAAATCTTGAGTATGAGCTATCTATGGGATACTTGGAGGAAGACGCAATAGACAATTGTGGTAAAGATTTGCAGCTCAGTAAAACCTGGGCTTGAAAAAGAAGCCACAAATTGGGAAGACATCAATGGGTGACATATTCCAGAGTGAAAAGTTAAAGAAGACAATTCCAAAATTGAATATAATTATAATTATGATGATGACAACATGAAAATATATGCTATATTATTAAGTGAGAAAAAGAATGCATCTCATCTAGAATCAGAGCTAAGAAAAAAGTGTGAATGTATTTAAATCTGAAAGACAGAAAATGTGAATTTTTGGATATTAGGAATCTACTTTTTTATGGATTTTCATTTCTGTTCCTTCTAAACTATTGTTTGTGCCTTTTTCACAGTGTTCATAATGACACTAAGTGGAGGAGATTCCCCAAGCTAAATAACCACATGCAATCTATTAGCAACTCTGAAGTTATTTCTAATATATTCAGACACACTACTTCTTATTCTTTCTAGATTATAGGGTCCCAATGATTTACGTGTATCTTCAGGATAAATCTCTCCAGCACTTTGATCATTCTAACTGAGGTTTTAAAAACCTTTTCCTGCTCTATTATAGCTTTCTTGAAGTATAACCAGTCATCCTGCTGCCATGGTTGCTCCTCACAGGGTAAGAGCTAGTGCTCTATAAACCCCTTTCTCCTAGGTAATAGCAGATTTCTTGGGATTAAACAGTATTCAACAAATTTTGGATAAATAAATAAATAAGCACTCAGTTTCTAATAGAATTCCCAATTATGTAGCCCATGGTGGACCTTGGATCCCCTTATTTTATTTTGGTCTAATGTCAGGAAACCATCCAGAATTATACTATTATCCCTACTGTATACCAAGTGTGTGTAAACTATGCCACTTGGGACAGTTGCCTGCTTTTACAATGAAGTTTTATTGAAAAACTACTACAGTCATTAACATACTTTCAGTAGCTATATTCATACTGTAATGGAAGAACTGCCTGCAGCCTTACCACTGTGGCATCTGATTCAGTCAGAACTGGAAGTTAAGCAGGGTTGGGCTTGGGAGAAGGACCTGGCAACCCTCTCCCAAACAGCAATTAGCCATTGAAAACCTTGTGAACAGCAGGGAAGCACTGACAATACTGTTTAACCTGTTGTACATAGGGTCACTATGAGTAGGACACCAACTCCATGGCACCTAACAACTACAACAACTGAAGAATTGAGTAGTTGCTACAAAGACCATATGGCCCACAAAGCTTAAAGCATTTACTACCTGTCCTTTTTCAGAAAAAATTTTCCAACCCTAGATCCACAGAATAAGTAGTATTTTTGTTGCTATTTCTGCAGCCATAGCACCCTAGCATCCAATCTCACCTAATCTCTGAAGCTAAGGAAGGTCAGCGTGGTTAGTTCTTGGATACGAGACCAGCCTGGAATAACAGGTGCTGACCATGAGGGAGAAGTACCTGACAGTCCACTCTTGAAACAAATTGCCATTGAAAATCCCATGAACAGCAGAAAAGCACTGACAATAATGTCAAACATGGCACAGTGTCAGAGAGTGTGTCATTCTGTTGTATATAGGATCACTATGAGTCAGACATGACTTGATCACACCTAACAACAACAACAACAACAAAATAGTTTATCATTTATGTTTTCAGTACTAATTTTCTCTGAAAATATAGAATATTTTCTTATGTGAACACATTTCTTTTAGTCTTCAATAACTCCTAACCTGGTGAAATGGTCTGTAGTTTAACCCAGTTTACTATCCAAAAGAATTTGCTATGCAAAACAGAAAAAAAAAAGCAGAAAAAGAAAATTTCTTCATAAGCCATTTATGAAAATTATAGATAAGTATCACTCAGTTCAGACAATTCCCAGGGGACTTGGCTATTATTATTTCCATTTCTATTGATTACTAGCAATTTTATAATTTGTTTAGTTCATACAAATGACTTATCACATATTATCCCATTTATTTCTCATAAAAAATCCTATGACTTAAAAATTATTATAACCATCATTACTATTGCCTTAAAAAGAGAAAGTACATTGTAACTGTACTTACTAATACTAACCCTAAAGTAAAAGAACATCCATTTCAATGTTTGTTGAAAAACTTCCATGTTTTAACAACACAGAACTCCATCAGTTTCTTTTGTTGTTAAGTTTTGTCCAATTGGTTGACCCTATGTACAACAGAACAAAACACTCTCCTACACTGTGCCAGGTCTGGGATTTAGCTCAGTTGCTAGAGCACTGCGCTGCAGTCTCTGAGGACCCGAGTTCAATTCCCAGCACCACAAAAATGGGAGAAGGGCCTGACAATCCACTCCCAAGGCAATCCCGAAATAGTCAGCCATTGAAAACCCTATGAGGGTCGCTGTGATTTGGATACCAACTCGACGGCAGCTAACGACAACAACAACAACACTGTGCCATGTCCAGCACTGTGTCAGAGCTTCTCTGCTACTCCTACGGTTTTCGATGGCTAATTGTTTCATGAGTGGGCTGCCAGGTTTTCTCCCATTTTTGCAGTAGTGAGGATCAACCCCAGGGTCTCAGAGCGTGCAGAGTGGCACTCTGCCAACTGACCACCCAAGTGCCCTGGGAATTGTCTGAATTGAATGGCACTTATCTATAATTTCCATAAATGCCCTATGAAGGAATTTTCTTTTTCTGGTTTATTTTTGGATGGCACATTCTTCTGGATAATAAATCAGGTTAAGGTATAGACTGACCAGATTATTAGTTATTGAAAACTGGAAGAAATATGTCTAGTTAAGCAAATGTAATGTATTTTCAGAGAAAATTGATGACTAACACATAAATGATAAACTTATTCTGTGAATCCAGAACTGGAAAACCTTTTCTGAAAACGATCAGAGAGCAAACCCCAGACCAATTTTTTCAAGTATATGGAAAGGCTATAGGTGTCAGGTTTCACTAATATAAACTACATTATCCTTTTTAAAGGCAAAACCACCTGTATACACTTCTATTTTAACTCATATTTTTTGGCTCTCCCCCTCTCTACAAGGAGGTTATATTCCTTTTAGAGAAGATGAAAATCAGGACAATAATTAATACAAAAAAAATTGTCTGTATTTCATTTCAGCAAAAGTCATTCTATAATTCCAAGTCATTAATAATAAGTACAGCTGCTAATAGTTTTATATCCCATGTTTCTTATGTTAGAGGAGAGAAGCCACAGTTTCTTGGTATATCCACTTGCGATTCCCAACAACTTTTAAACATCTGCTAAACACTCCATTCCCAGTGTCTTCAGGCCAACACTAGCTCTTATTTCTGCACATCTTTAATCTCATGATTAAAACAATAATGTGAAAATTTAAATTCAAAGACATTCTACCCTGCTTTGCTTTGGGACTTTAAATGTCTAATTTGCCTCCTGCTGCTGAAAGGAAGTTTGCCAAGAAGAAAAATAATAGAGTAGTGGGAAGGGAAACTAACAAGTACAATACAGGTGTGCTTCCAGCCTTTCTTTCAGAGAACATAAATGACTACTATGTACTTTTTTCCCTTTTATGATGTACAATACTTAATACTTTTTTCTTCATATTGCACTCCTTCTTTTTAAAAATACGTTGCTAGAGATAATATATTGCTATTGAGTTTTACATGAAAAAGAATTTACCCATGTGTGTATGTATGTGCTTTCTGTTTAGAAACAAAAGATGCTACATCGTAAAGGGTTTTGATTCTCACCTTCTAATCTCTGTAACAAACCTAGAGTTATCCTCTAGAATACCAGGTGATGTAAAAAAAAAGTATGCTAATAATCTCTGCAGCTTTAGGATTTACAATGTAATCTGAACTCGTCTGTGGATATTTGGACTCTTTTTAAACTGTTTGACTGGAAGAAGCTTGCTCAAAGCTGTATTAAACTTCTCTAGACCAACTAAGGGCTGGGATTTGGCTCAGTGGGTAGAATGCTGTGCTGCAGTCTCTGAGGACCGGAGTTCAATTCCCAGCACCGCAAAAATGGGAGAAGGACCTGGCAATCCACTCCCAAGGCAATCCCAAAACAGTCAGCCATTGAAAACCCTATGAGGGTCGCTATGAGTCGGACTCGACTCGACAGCACCTAACAACAACAACAACAACAAGACCAACTAAGGAGATATCAGTTGCATTTCTGAGAGTTCAATTTTAGGACCCGTTACAGTGCTTTAAAAATACAGTTAGGGTGGTTGGCAATAAAATCCGCTTTCATATGGGATTTTTTGCCTAGTGCATTCTCTGAGCAATATGGTCCATTGAAGCCAGATAGTGGATGAATTCCCTGTCTGAGTGTTTTACTTCCTCTTCAATTTTAATTTCTTTCTGAAAAGGGGAAAAACTTTTTCCATATGTCTGGGTAATGCTTTGGAGGCATTCACATGGAGATAATAGGCACAATTTCTTGTTATACCCCTTTGCAATTCTCAATAACTTTTAAACATCTGCAAAACACTCTTTTCTCACTCTTTCCAGGCCCCATGTTAGGTCTTATTTGTCCACATCTTTAATCTCATGATTAAAACAACAATGTGATTGAAATTTGAATTCAAAGACATTCTTCCCCCATTTGCTTTGTCCTAGTGGTGTCTACTTCCTTACAGTCACTCCCTGGTACAAAGCACAATAATTAAAGACACAGTTCTTCAGGATAGTTAGTGTGGTGCCAAAAATTAGTAACAAATGGAATGGTTTGGGTCTTGTGGAGAATGTATGTTTCAGTGGAGAAAGAAACCCAACCCACTGCCAACTGCATTTGCTAAAAATGGGCCAATTCTTGTGGTCTGTTGTTAAGGAAATGAAATAGACACATTGTCTATGGCTTCACATCAATAAATTCATTCTCATTTCAATTTTCTCAAATAGGAAGATTACCACTATAAAAAGAAAAGCCTATATAATAGTGAGAGTATAACCTATAACATGGAGCATCACAATCAAGTAGAACTTCAAAAAATATATTCAAAACTCTGCTAGAGGTATTCTGTTGTCCATTCATTAACACTGAGTTTACAGTCAACAGCACTGTAACTCACACCTAAGCAGACATACCTATGTGTTTTATCAATAAGATACACCATAAGTCTTATTGATCCTAGAGCAGGAGACAGGACATCAGCACTACTTTTATTGGTCATTTTAAATGGCAATGTCAACAACAAAAAGCATTAAAATGTGAAAACCATGACACTTAAACAGACCTCAAAAAAGTCTTGCCTTCTTCTGAAACAAGAAAGCAGAGCATTGCCTTGTTTGATGTCATATGGGAACACTTGCTTCAGGCAAGTCCAATTTTTCACCAATCTGTACGTGCTCATAAATGATTATGAAGGCATAAATATTAATTTGGGGATAACAAATACTATAACTTTACCAAAGAGGTGAATTTTACAAATACAGAATCTGCAAGTAATAAATAATAAGGATAAATTTATGAAAAGGGTGTATTTATAATTCTCATTATATACCAAGTTATTTTGGGGGGAGTGTTAGATAGAATATATAAACTAATAAATTAGAAAAAACAAAAATGTATAGTGAGCAAATAAAAAAAAGGCTAAAGATAGAAGCAGAATATACTCACACCACAGGATTCCAAGAAGTTGTTAAAATCAGGTATCAAGTTAGTTTTGAGGTTCTGAGTATATAGAATTATATAAGTGTCTGAAAAAATTTGTGTTGAAGTCATTAATAAAATAAGAATATGCAAATGAATCCAACTGCCCCAACTGCATTTTACTTCCTTACTGCATACCCCTTTTTTGATATTGTGAAATGAGTGCTTATTACAATTTTTTCAATGAAATCAATACACTGATTGTGTCTCAATTATCAATAAAATTTGCTTTCTTAAATTTGTTAAGTGAAAATAAGTGCTATACGGTACTGATCCTTCCAAGCTAAGTAAAATATAATTTACAAAATCATGCAGAAATCATATTGCCTGAGACTTTTGTGCCCAGACCTAATGGTGAGAGCGTCTAGGTCAAGAAACGCATAAAGGAAAAGCTAACATCACTGGTGACTGGAGTAGAAGAGCACCTGGTCTTGAAAGCTCCTTATGCAGTACACAGCTCCTTTCAACTCACCATGCAGAGAAACCACACTGGCAGTCTACACAAGAGAAATCACCAAATGGTCAATAATGTTTTTTTCCCATAAAAATCAGTTTTTAAACATTCAACAGCACAAACTTGACTAAAATTTCTTATAAAATATAATCTTTTTTCTTCAATAATAAATTAAGATTCATAATTATCATTTTCATCTTTCAATATATATTATAGTTGAAGATCTAAGGAAATACAAAGAACTCAATCCAATTGACTTCCTCTGTTAATTCTTTATTTTAGGTTTCCATTTCTACAACCAGAACATAATTTGCTTCTATATAGTGTTGAAGCATGTTAAAAACTTTGAGGTCCTGAATCATAAGTAACTTCATGAAATGCCAGAAAGTTAGCAATCTGTAAATGTGTGCTTAAAGTATCTTGGGTAACTAATATTTAAAAAGGTGCAGCTAAACACTGTAGATCATGCATATTTTCTCAGTAACTTGGTGGGGTGAGACCAGAGGGCAAGTTTAAGACCAGAGGCACCACATAGAGAGAACCTGTCTCAAAAGGAGGTGGAGGTGCAGCTCAGTGATAGAGCACTTGTGTAGCATGTGTGAGACCCTGGGTTCAACCCTTAGGACAGAAGATGAAGAAAAAGGGAACAGGGGGAGAGGGGAGGGGGGGGGGAGGAAGGAGGAAGAGGAAGAGGAGGAGGAAGAGTGCTAATAAGAGTAGTAGTAATAGTGATGGTGGACTGCCAAAAGAACCAACAAATCTGTCCTAGAAGAAGTGCAACCAGAGTGCTCCGTGGAAGCAAAAATGGCCAAACTGCGTCTTACATATTTTATAGTCAGGAGAGAACAATCCCTGGAGAAGGACATCATGTTTGGGAGAGTGGCAGGTCAGCACAAAAGAGGAAAACCCTCCACCAGATGGATTGACACAGTGTCTGCAACAATGGTCTTAAACATAAATAAGATGGTTTGCCTGGCACAGAATCGGCAAGTGTTTCGATCTGCTGTACATAGGGTCGCTATGAGTCGGACTCGACTCGACGGCACCTAACAACAAAAAATAGTGATGGGCACATGGCACTCATTTGTAAAATGACTCAGGAGGCAGAGGAAGGAGGATCTCAAGTTTGAAGCCAGAGGCAGCTTGCAAAATGTAGCAAGATTTTCTCTCAAAAAAATAAAAATAAAAAAGAGAGACTAGGGCTGGGAGTGCAGCTCAGTGGGAGAGTGCTTGCACTGCATGCACAAGGCCCTGGGATCAACCTTTCAGAAGAAGGAGGAGGAGGAGGAGAAGGAGGAGGAAGAAGAGGAGGAGGAGGAGGAGGAGGAGGAGGAGGAGAAGGAGGAGGAGAAGGAGGAGGAGGAGGGGGAAAAACAATAACAGCTACTAAATAAGATCACACTGTGTTCTTCTCTTTTGTTGTTCAGTTGCCAGGTCTTTGCACATGTCATTATAATACTTGATTTTGTATTCTTGAGTTGCCCTTTGAAATCTTCTATTAGTCCCATAACTTCATCATGTCTTTGTTTTACTTTATATGCTCAACGTTCAACAGCAAGTTTCATGGTCTCTTTTGACATGTAACTTGGTCTTTTGTTTTTTTGCTGTCTTTTTAATAACTTTTTGCTTTCCTCATAAATTATGTCTTTCATGTCATACCACGACTCCTTTAACCTTTGATCAATAGTGTCTAATGCATTAAACCTGTTCTTGAGGTGATCTCTTAACTCAGGTGGGATATATTCAAGGTCATGCATTGGCTCTCATGCACTTGTTCTAATGTTTTTCAGTTTAAATTTAAACCTGCATATAAGCAGTTGATAGTGTGATCCACAATCAGCACCTGGTATCATTCTGACACTTGATATTGAGTTTTTCCATCCTTTCTTTCCACAAATGTTGTTGTTGTTGTTGTTGTTGTTGTTGTTGTTGTTGTTAGGTGCTGTCGAGTCGTCACCGACTCATAGCGACCCTCATAGAGTTTTCAATAGCAGATTGTTTTCGGGATTGCCTTGGGAGTGGGTTGCCACGTCCTTCTTCCATTTTTGTGGTGCTGGGAATCGAACTCGGGACCTCAGAGACTGCAGAGCAGCACTCCACCAACTGAGCTAAATCCCAGCCTCTCCACAAATGTAGTCAATGTTTTTTTCCTGTATGTTCCATCTGGTGAATTCCATGTATATAGTTGCCATTTGTGTTGGTAAAAAAATGTACTTATAATGAAAATTATAAGTCATTGGTCTGATAAAACTGTATCATGTGACCTCCAGCACTTTTTCTGTAACCAAGGCCATATTTTCCAACTACTGCACCTTATTCTTTGTCTCCAGCTTTTGCATTCTAGTCACCAGTAATTATTAGTACATCCTGATTGTGTGTTCAATCTATTTCAGATTTCAGGAAATGGTAAAAATCTTCCCTATCTTCAATGTGGCCTTAGTGGGGGTGCATAAATTTGAATAGTAGTCATGTTAATTGGCCTTCCTTGTAGGAGTCTGGATATTATTTTAATACTGACAGCATTGTATTTCAAGACATACCTTGAGATGACTTTGATGATGAATACAACTCCATTTGTCTATAAGCTGTTATTGCCTGCATAGTAGACCATATGGTTATGTGATTCGAGATGGCCCACGTCAGTCCTTTTTAGCTCACTAATGCCTAGAATGTTGAAGTTTATGTGCTCCATTTCTCTTTTGATGATTTCTAATTCCCCTAGATTCATAATATGTACATTGCACATTTCAACTATTAATGGATGTTTACAGTTGTTTCTCCTCATGTTGAGTCTTGCCACATCAGCAAAAGGAAATCCCTAGGACTTTCCTCCATTCCTGTCATTAAGGTAGACCTTTCTTTGAGGAGGCAACTCTTTCCCAGTAGCCATTTAAGTGACTTCCAACCTAAAGATCTCATTTTCTGGCCCTATATCTAACAATATTTCTCTAGCATTCATAGAGTTTTCAATGACTAATTGTTTCCCAAGTGTGCTGGCAGGTGTTACTCCCTAGTCTGTCTTAGTCTGGAAGCTCAGCTGAAACCTATCCACCATCGGTGAACCTGCTGGTATTTATAACAGCAGTATCATTGCTTTCAGCATCACAGCAACATGCAAGCCCCCACAGTACAGCAAACTGACAGACGTGCCAAAAGCTGATGATAGAAAACCAAATGGGAAGAATGTGCTCTATTTTTCTTAAAGAATGGAAGAAAATCTGAAGCCTTGAGTGGCAATAGATAAGAATTCTATAGTGAAAATATTAAATGACACAGGAAACATCAAAAGAAGATGGAAGGAATACACAGAATCTTTGTACAAAAAAAGAATTGGCTGATGACCAATCATTTCAAGAGGTTAAATATGATCAGGAACTAGTAGTACCAAAGGAAGAAGTGGAAGCTGCCATGGAGAAACTGATGGAACACAAGGCTCCAGGATTCGATGGAATACCCATAGAGATGTTTCAACAAACACATATAGCACTGGAGGTGTTCACTTGTTTATTCCAAGAGATTTTGAAAACAACTACCTGATCAACTAGAAGAGATTCATATTTGTGCCTATTCCCAAGAAAAGAAATCCAACCAAATATGGAAACTATAGAACAATATCTTTAATATAACATGCATGTAAAATTTTGCTAAAGATCATTCAAAAGCACCTGCAATAGTAAATAGACATGGAGCTGCCCCAAAATCAAGCCAGAGTCAGAAGAGTGTGTGAGACCAGGGAAATCATTGCTGAGGTCAGATGGATATTAGTCGAAAGCAGAGAAAAGCAGAAAGATGTCTATCTATGTTTATCGACTGTGCAAAGCCATTTGACTGTGTGAACCATAACAAATTATGGATAACACTGCAAAAAATGGGATTAACAGAGCACTTAATTGCACTCATGATGAATCTGAATATGGACCAAGAGGCAGTTATTCAACAAAAACAAAGAAATCCTGCCTGGTTTAAATTCAGGAAAAGTGCACATCCATACTGTATCCTTTCACAGTACCTCCTCAGTCTCTATGCTGAGCAAATAACCTGAGAAGCTGTACTTTATGAAAAAGAATGGGGCATCTTAATTAGAGGAAGTATCATTAACATCCTGTGTTACGCAGATGACACTATGCTTCCTGCTGAAAGTGCATAGAAGGTGAAAGATTTACTAATGAAGATCAAAGAACACAGCCTTTAGTATGGATTGTACCTCGCCATCAACAAAACAAAAATCCTTACAACTGAGTCAGTATGCAACTTCATGATAAATGGAGAAAAGATGGAGGTTGTCCAAGAATTTGCTTTACTTCATTTTACAATCAACAACCACAGGAGCAGCAGTCAAGAAATCAAAAGACATATTGCACCAACAAATGCTTTTGCAAAAGACCTTTTTAAAGTCTTGAAATGTAAACATGTCACATTGAAGATGAATGTGCACTTGACTCGTGCCATAGTATTTTTCAGTCACATCATATGTTTGTGAAAGTTGGATTATATAAGGGAGACAGGAGAAGAATGATGCTTTTGAATTATGGAGCTGGAGATGAATGCTGAATATACTATGGACTGCAAAAAGAACCATCAGATCTATCCTAGAAGAAGTGCCACCAGAGTGCTCCTTAGAAGCAAGGATGTCTAGACTGCATCTTACATATTTTAAACATGTACTCAGGAGGGGTCAATCTCTGGAAAAAGACATTCTGTTTGGGAGAATGACAGGTCAACCAAAAAAAAGGAAAACTCTCAACTGGATGGATGACAATGTCTACAACAATGGGTTTATACCTAAGTAAAATCATGTGCCTGGCATACAATCAGGGAGTGTTTGGTTCTGTTGTACATAAGTTTGATATGAGTCGGACCTGATTTGAAGGCACCTAACAACAACATCCACAACAACAACTATAGTGGATTTTTTGCATCATGAATCTGATTAATTTTTAATAAAAACATTGTGTTGGGTTATTTAAACTCCTATAAATCATGCAATTTTATTATTTTTACCCTATTCTCTTTTTAAAAGAAGATTTTTAGCCATGATGTTCATAACTATAGCATTTTTGAAGCATAACTCTCTATGAGTCAGATAGGACTCCACAGGACCTAACAACAATAACCTATCAAGGTTGGTTAAAAGTTTCTAGACATATTTTCAAGAACTTGGGCAAGCAAGTAACATCTCCACCTTCAATTTCTTGATATAAGAAATACATTATTGATATTAATAATCTCCATGTTCTCTTCAAGTTCTAAAATTCTACTTCTTTTTTACCAAAAAAAAAAAAATCCTGACTTTTTCTACATTTCTTAATCTTAAAATAATTCCTGCTAGCTGCTGGACTTTTTTCAGAACATGAGACGTCAGTGAAATTATTCATGGCTTCCAAATCTCCTCAGATATATCTACATATCATTTACCATAAAATTATTTTACATTACTATAAAATACTCATTTTATTTATTTATTTCTAAATAAACAACTGTACAAATATCTTATATGGCTCACCTGTTCTTAATCCAGTAGTATACATGACAAAATTGGAAACAACTCACCTGTTACATGGTGCAAGAAAACAGTGCCTCAGTAAAATTCCTTCCCCTGAAATGAAAGGGTAGTTCACACTTTACTTTCATCAAAAATATCCACTGATTGCCATATCTGTGCAAAATATTTTACTGAGTGCAACAGTAATTTTTCCATGAGAGGAATAAGGCAAACTTAAATTTTTTCATAAGAGGAATAAAGCAAACATTCATTAATTTTTTCCTGCCTTTATTCATTCAGCACGTATTATTTACTATTGTAGATGGAGCTTATGTTATAGGGATAGTAGGGAACTAAGTATGTGTGGCAAAACTTGAGCAGACAATCCACACTCAGAGATGTGATCAATGGTTTCAGGGGCATTTCTTTACATGGACTAGGCAAGCAACTCCTTACTAAGAAAGTATCATTTAAGTTCAGATTGACTGCCAAGAGGGAAACGGCTTTTTGAACATTAAGGAAGGAGTACATGTGGTACAAGATATCTTGAAAAGAACCTAAGTTTTCAAAAGTGCTTATACTGAGGAACAATTAGATGAATGGTATTCTTGTTATTTGAGTTGAGGTCAGATCTGGTAGGGATTCAAACCCAGAAAATATTTGGATTGTAGTAGAAATGGTAGGAAATGCCATAGGAGGTACTTAAGTAGGTGATTTATATTTTCAAAATATAGCTCAGACTTCCCTGTGGTGAAAGATTGACAGGAAGCTGACCTATTAGGAGGATTCTTTAGAAAAGCAGGAAGAAATGATGAGATTAATGATGAAATAATGAAAATATGATGAAGAAACAAGGATGAAAGTATGATGGCTTTGTTGTTGTTAGGTGCTGTCAAGTCTCGTCTGACCCATAGCAACCCTTATAGGGTTGCAATGGCTGATTGCTTCTTGGGATTGCCTCTGGAGTGGATGTCCATGTCCTTCTCCCATTTTTGCAGGGATGGGAATAGAACTTGAGACCTCAGAGACTGCAGAGTAGTGGTCTACCAACTGAGCTGAAGCCCAGCCCTTTATGATGGCTTTAGAGACTGTAAAAGGAACTGAAACAAATTGGACAGATTTGGGATATATTGTGAAGATGAATTGGAGGAAACTTGTTTGGATGTTGTAAATGAGAATACGTAAAGAAAAAAAAAAGGGCTGGGATTTAGCTCAGTGGGTAGAGTGCTGTGCTGCAGTCTCTGAGGCCCTGAGTTCAATTCCCAGCACTGCAAAAATGGGAGAAGGGCCTGGCAATCCACTCCCAAGGAAATCCGGAAACACTCAGCCATTGAAAACCCTATGAGGGTCGCTATGAGTCAGATACCGACTTGACGGCACCTAAAACAACAACAACAAGGAAAGACAAGAAAAATCCTAGATTGTGGCTTTAGCAAATACATAGATGATGATGCTTTTTATTGAGATGAGAATTTGGGGGTATCTTTTCCCAGGGTTTCAGTTTTAACATAGAGAGGGCCTTTAGATATCCACATGGAGTAACTGAGGAGGTAAAGAATTCTGTAGGTAACAGAAAATAGGGCAAGATTCACTATTTAAGTAAATGGATTTAAATGAATCAAAAATTACTTTAAAATATTGTATATAGGCTTAAAAGACTCTTTGCTATGCTTTTCTTACTTCTTTAGTCTCATTTCATTTTAATTTTATAGATAATAATATGTCAGGAGGCATAGGCCAGACATGAGTTAAAAGGCAATGCCTGCATAAATGGCTACATGACAGACCTGACCATAGCGGGAAGTTTTGCTGCCTGTGGAATGAGGAAACGACACATCAGAGGCTCTGTTGTACTTTGTTCCTTGATTGTCTCTTTAGTTACCATATTAACATGAGTGTAGATCTGAACTTTGTTCCTTGATTGTCTCTTTAGGATTAATCTGTTACTGGAATGCTAACTAAGCTGATTGTAAACCTTGACTGTTACAAAGTCCATTGCACTGCGTTTACCTTTGTGATCTATTTTTAGTATCTCCTTGAGTTACTATATAAGCATGAGTATAGAGAATAAAGGAGCTCAAGATCATCAGTCTTGGCCTCTTCGTCTCCTTCATCCTCTGCTCTCCCCTTCACCTGGCTGGACTGCAGTAATAATACATGCATGTATTATATGCAACATGATGTTTTGAGATATACATATATATATTATATATATATATATATACATACATATATGTATATATACATATATATATATATATATATATATATATATATATATATACTTGATATTAGGTGCTGTCAAGTTAGTGTCCAATTCATAAGGACCCTATGTACAACAGGAGAAACAGTATTGTTAGTGGCTCTCTGCTATTCATAGGTTTTCAATGGCTGATTGTTTTTGAGGAGTGGATTGCTGGGTCCTTCTCTCAAGCTCATAGCACCCAGTGTTCCCAGGTGATCTCCGACCCAAGTACTAACCAGTCCCAACTCTGATTAGCTTTGAAGATCTGATGGGATTGGAGGCCACAGGGGTAAGGCTGCAGGGTTGACATTACTTGACCTAGCTAATTGATATGCACATTAGCTCATAGTATGACTTATTTGGAATTTAAAAGAAGTTGACTTTTGTTTAATGGCAGATGTTCTAATACATACTAGATAGTAATATATTTTATGTCATTTAATTCTCAGAAAAGAGGTATTTCATTTTTTTGTTTTTGTTTTTCTAATGCATGTAGGATTTTCTGTATATGTTGAAGAAGATGACACTAAGGTTGGAGAGCTTGGGAAAGATACTCAGATAGGAATTAGGGGCGTTGGATTTGGACTGCTGGAACTTGACCCCCATATTTTTTCCTCATACTACACCAGCATTCTATGTGCAAATGCCTTCATATCTGGTGGTCACAATTTTAACTCAATCTTTCCAACTTGTGAATACTCAGAACATCAATTCAAAATTATCTGATATTACATTGCCCTTTTGTTATCATTGAAAGAAGGGATAAACAACAATTTGCTTCTTACAGTTTTCTGCAACTCAACGTGCAATTAGTTTATAATGACTAGAAGCAAGAGCTTCACTTGGAAGAAAAAAGAACTGACTTGAAATTCATCAGAAGGCATTATAATGAACAAAACATAGCCAGGTTTTTAGCATAAACATGAAGTACATTGTAGTTCTGATTTAATTTTTTTAAATGTCACAAATAGAGAAACACTTTCTATTCCTTTAAAAAAAAATCTTATCCTCCTAAAATACATTTTTGGTTATCCTGGATAAACTAAATAATCAGCAAGCATTTTAGTTCTCTCTTTATGTCTAGTGAATCATAAAATATATGTATGATATACACCACATAAATATTATTCTTTTCAAAGTATTTCTTTAGTAAGGACAGTAACTTGCTTCCAACTCTTTAAAACTATTTTTCAAGACAGATCCTGAGATAAAGTAGGTATGCTTTGCAAGATCAACTATTTTAAACAAAATATTTGAACATAGTTTTCTGAATATTGTCTTGATGTAGTTTCTTATCTTTTCTTGGCTAAAAATCAGCAAAGTGAATTAAGATTGCTATGATTGACTGCATTTATACCTGATTCTTTGGAGCTGTATAAGACTGTTCATTGATTATGTTCTTTTAAAATATACATCAGTAGATTATATATATTCTTGTATTTGGAAAAGTTTTTGAAAATAGTTGCTATCAGTGTAAAAACAATCTCCAAAACTCCATGTCAAAACATTTTTATAGCTTTGTATAAATATTGAAGTTTTTAAAATTCAAAATATTTCCCAGAATCAAATTTTTTATTGGCATAAGGTTTTCTGAAACTTGTCTTTGAAGGAAAATATTTGTAGTTGAAGTTACTCATAATCAATTTGAGGCCAACGGTCACAATTTAAACATATGGCAAGATTGTATTGCAAAATATCTATACATATTATCATTGTCTTTTTCTTGTTGTCTTTTCATTTTTGGTTCAAAAATATTTAGATATCTTAACATCAAAAGAGTTAAATTTATTTCTGGAGGAAAAAACAATTATCCATGTAGAGAAACATCATCTTTAATTGCTTAGTCAGGTTTGTTATTATTTTATCTCTCGGTAGCAAAGAGAACATATTTATTATTGTTTTAAACTTCGCCAGCCACCCCGTTGGTTTCCTATGTTTGTTTCTTTTGGGTTGTGGTTATGATTCCTACATAAGTGTTTACAGATCTTGTCAAGTTTCAAACTACTTTTAGAAAGGTTATAGCCTCTGAAGGTAAGAACTTACAGTCTTGTGGACATAGTTACAAAATAAGGTGGCATGTTTGACAGGAGCAGTGAAAGAAATAGATTCTGTTACAATGGAATTAATCTCTATCTAGCCTGCTTTTACTGAAAACATAAATACCAAGCTCTAAAACACGGTGCTTCTTCCTAGCCCATGAAATTAGCACTGAGTCTATAACAATAGTGTTGGTTGGACATGTGATAAAGAGGAAGTGGATTTCAACCACTAACCCATTCACAAATGCTAGAAATGCTTTCAGACAAAAACCATTGGTTTGTCCCACTAACAATTGTATGTACAACTTAGAAGTCAGTGATTTTTAAAATTTTATTTTACTAGGAACAAAAATAAATTAAAAGTTCAATTAACACAGTCAATGTAATCCATTAAGGTATCTACACAAAATATTTAAGAAAAATGTCTTATTTTCCCTTAATTACTAAAAATGTTTTCTGTTGAATTTTATGAAAGTAATTTTGATGTTCTCCTTCCCTAAATCTATGTTGCCACCTGGACAATACAGCTGAAAAGTATAATTGTCAAGAGCTTGGTAAACTCAGGCAAACTCTAGTTCAAATTCTATCCCCTACTTATCAACTGTACAAATTTGGTAATTTTATGTAATTTCCTTAGATCTTAATTTTCTCATCTTTGAAATGGCTTGTTGATACCTATTTCAACAGAATTTGCTAATATCTAATCCACTATTGTAGGGCACTGCCTAGAGAGGCAGTTCACCCCAGGGCCTATCTAGGCTCCCTTGGAGGACTAAGGCTTGTTTCCCAGGCAGTCACCTTTGCCCTACATCCTGGAACTCACGAGCTCCCCAAGATGGCTCTGGCATCGATTCCCATGCTTCCGGCCTCTAGACACTGATTGGCTGTTTCCAAACCCCAGAGCGGCTCCTGATTGGACCGTTCTGGAACCACCCCGGATTGGGTACTTCTACAAAACCAAATTTGAATATCCCTTCTGATTGGCTGAAACCCGTATGTGGTAACTGCCTCTGATTGGTCACCAGCAAGCCCCAGAAGAGTATATAAGGGCGATACATGGAGTAGTCTAGGTCCATTCCATAGACCGGGACAGACAAGGAAGAAATAAAGAGCTGTTGGAGCAGAGCAATTGGAGTCTTCATTGGGAAGAAAAGAAGCAAGGAGCAGCCATGGGCAGAAGCCTCTGAGCCTGCCTTTTTCAAGGCTTCTCAGAGCAGCCCTTGGCAGAAGCCTCTGAGCCTGCCTTTTTCAAGGCTTCTCGTAGCAGCCGTGGGCATAAGCCTCCTTTCCAGGCAGCGCGGCTCCTGAGTGCCCAGCTCCCCCTCACCAGAAGACGGGTCTTTGGCTGCTGGTCCTTGCTCATGGCCAGAGTGAGTCCAGCGGCAGGGCGACGCCCCACACACTATCATCTGTTGTTAATAAGCTCTAGGCTAACAATTTTAGAGAATATAGTATCATTTGCAGCAATTAGGCTAGTATATATATCAGGATTGAATTGGCCATGTACCTGACAAATTGTGTTTTAGCTTTCTCATTTAGGAAGTATTTGCTACTGTTGGTTTAGTATCTTGCTGGTGTTAAGGGTGAGGAATATGAGGAATATGCTATTGTCTCAACCTTTTCTTGGTTTAGCTTTATCCAGTGTGATAGCTTTGTAGGGTGATAGAACAGACAAGAAAGGGGCAGTAATACCTTCAAGTATCCTTTTAATCAGAAAAGAAGGTATAGATCAATGGATATTTCTAAATTTAATGATGGCTGAGAGCAAATTTTGGGATTTCCAAGTTCCATAGTAAAGGCAGTTAGCAGAAAAGTGCTCTGGAATGTTTTCTATCTACCTAGAGAGTATTTCTTTAGTTCCAGGTAATGTTTTAAGAAATTTATGTTAGAGCCAGGTGTAGTGGTGCATGCCTGTAATCCCAGCAACCCAGGAGGCAGAGGCAGGAGGACTGCAAGTTTGAGACTAGAGGCAGTCTGAGTAATTTAGTGAAACCCTGTCTCAAGAAGTAAAAAGAAAATGGCCTGGCGGTGCAGCTCAGTGGTACAGCACTTGCAAAGCATGCAAGCGTGAGGCATTGGGTTCAACCCCAAGAACTGAAAAAACAAAAAACAAAAAACAAATTAACGAATTATATTATATTGAAGTTATTTAATTTTTTGTCAATATTTGAGGCTTAAACCCAGCTCCTTGCACATACTAGGCAAGCAGTCCACCACTGAGCCACATCCCAGCCCTGGTTTTATTTTTTTTTATTGTTAGACAGGGTTTCACAGGCTGCCTCTGCCTTCAAACTCACAATCTTACACCCTCAGCCTTCCATGTCACTGGAATTATATGTGTGCACAGCTGAGCTTTAGTTCATTTTAAGCAGAATGAAGAGACACACTACTGAATAGGGGGGAATTTTTGCCAGGAATACTTCTGACAGTAGATTAATATCTAGAATAAAGAAAGAAATTAAAGAAATAATAAACATCAAAAAACCACACATAATCCAATCAATGAATGGCAATTAACAGTTATCAATAACAGAATTATAAGTGGTCAGCAATACATGAAAAAATGTTCACTATCCTTAGCCATCAGAGAAGTGCAAATCAAAACTACAACAAGATTCCCTCTTACCCAGTCAAAATGGCTATTATCAAGAAAGCAAACAACAACAAATGCTGGAGAGGATGGGGGCAGAAAGGAATCCTTTCATACTGCTGATAGGAATGTAAAGTAGTGCATTCATTATGGAAATTAGTAGGGAGGTGCCCAAGAAACTAAAAATAAAACTACCACATATCCCACTTATATCATTCCAGGGTATATGCCCAAAGCAGTCAATGTCACCATACAACAGAGACACCTATGAATTCCTGTTTATTTTGGCATTATTCAAAATGGCCAAGTTATAGAATCAGTCCTAGATGGACATCAAAAGGTTAATGGATAGAGAAAATGTGGAATATACATATCATGGAGTTTTAATCAGCCATGTTGTTGTTAGGTACCATCAAGTCAAGTCGGTGTTCAATTCATAGTGACCCTATGTTCAACAGGCGAAACACTATTGTCATACTTTTCTGCTATTCATAGGGTTTTCTGTGGCTGATTGATTTTAGGAATGGTTTGCCAGATCCTTCCTCAAAGCCTATAGCACCTGGTGTTCCCAGGCGGTCTCCCATCCAAGTACTAACCAGGCCCAATCCTGCTTAGCTTCCAAGATCTGATGGGATCAGATGCCACAGTGGGATGGCTACAGGCCTTTAAAGACTTTAAAGAGGTCCTTTGCAACAACTTTTCCCAATGTAATGTGTCTTTTGATTTCTTGATTGCTGCTTTCATGGGTGTTGATTGCAGAACTAAGTTAAGCAAAACCTTGAACAATCTCAATGTTTTCTCCATTTACCGTGAAGTTACTTACTAATCAAGTTGTAAGGATTTTTGTTTTGTTATTGCTGAGGCACAAACCTTACTGAAGGCTGTGTTCTTTTTCTTCATCAGTAAAAGTTTCAAATCCTCTTCACTTTCAGCAAGCCGAGTTGTGTCATCTGTACAACACAGGTTGTTAATGTGTCTTTCTCCAGTCATGATGCACATTCTTCAAGTCCTGCTTCTTGGATTATTTGCTCTGCATAAAAATTGAAGAGGCACAGTGAAAAGATACAGCCCTGATGCACACCTTTATCAACTTAAAACCAGGTAGTATTTCTCTGTTTTATTCAAACAACTGCCTCCTCATCCATGTACAGATCCACCATGAGTACAATTAAATGCTCTGGCAGTCCCATTCTTCACAGTGTTATCCATAATTTGTTATGATTCACACAGTCAAATGCCTTTGCAGGAAAATATAGTCAGGAAAATATAGATAGACATCTTTCTGGTATTCTCTTCTTTCAGCTAATACACATCTGACCTCAGCAAAGATGTCCCTGGTTCCCCGCCCTCTTCTGAATCCAGCTCATTTTTCCGGCAATTATCTCTCTATATACTGCTGCAGTTAATTTTGAATGAATTTTAGCAAAATTTTGCTAATGTATGTTATAATGATATCATCTGATACTTTCCACATTTGGGTGGATTCCCTTTCTTGGGAATAGGCACATATATGGATCTCTTCCAATCAGTTGGCCAAGTAGTTGTTTTCCAAATTTCTTGGGATAAACAAGTGAATACCTCGAGTGCTGCATCTGTTTTTTGAAACATCTCTATTGGTATTCCATCAATTCCTAGACCTTTGTGTTTCACCAGTTCCTTCAAGTCAGCTTCCCCTTCTTTCTTTAGTACCACTAGTTCGTAATCATATGTAACCTCATGAAATGCTTGGTCATCCACCAATTCTCTGTGGCATAATGACTCTGTGTATTTATTCCATCTTGTCTTGAAGTTTCCTGTATCATTTAATATTTTCCCTATAGAGTGTTTCACTATTGCTACTTGAGGCTTGAATTTTTTTTCTTCAATTCCTTAAGCTTGAAAAAAATAGAGTGTGTTCTTCCCTTATGGCTTTCTATATCTTGCTCTTTGCACATATCATTATAATATTTGTCTTTGTCTTCTTGAGCTGCCCTTGGAAATCTTCTGCTTAGTTCCTTACCTTCATCAGGTGTTCCTTTTGTTTTGATGCTTGGCATTCTTGGGCAAGTTTCAGTGTCTCTTTTGACATGAAATTTAATCTTTTCCTTTTTCCTGTCTTTTTAGTAACCTTTTGCTTTCCTCATGAATGACGTTTTTGATGTCATGTTGCTACTTGCCTGGTCTTCAATGATTACTGTCTAATGCATCAAACCTGTTCTTGAGGTGGTCTCTAAACTTATTATTAAACTTGACTTTTGTACACTTGTTCTAATTTTCTTCAATTTCAATTTGAACCTGCATATGAGCTTTTGACGGTCTGATGCACAATCAGCACCTAGTCTCATTCTGACATTTGATATTGAGCTTTTTCATCATCTCTTTCCCACAAATATAATCAATTTTCTTCCTGTATGTTCCATGTGGTGAATCCTATGTGTATAGTCACTATTTATGTTGGTGAAGAAAATGTATTTGCAATGAAAATGTCATTTGTCTGACAAAATTCTATCATGGGATCTCCAGTATTGTTTCTGTCATGAAGGGCATATTTTCCAACTACTGTGCCATCTTCTTTGTTTCCAACTTTTGCTTTCCAATCACTAGTAATTATCAATACATCCTGGTTGCACTTTAAGATCTATTTCAGATTGCAGGAGCTGGTAAAAATCTTCCCTATCTTCACTTACAGCCTTAGTTGTATGTGCATAAATTAGAATAATGAATTCGTGATTTATACTATGTATATTCCACGTTCAAATTATTAATGGATGTTTACAATTGTTCTTCCTCATTTTGATTCATGCCTCAAGAGTGGAACTCCCTGAAGGTTTACTCCATTTCTGTCATTAAAGTAGACTCTACCTTTAAGAGGCAAATCTTCCCCAGTCTTCTTTTGACTACTTCCAACATGGGGGGTTCATTTTCAGGCACTATAGCTGACAGTGTTTCTCTGCTATTTATGGTTTCCAATGACTGATTGTTTGTGAGTGGGCTGCCATATTCTGTCTTAGTCTGGAAGCTCATCTAAAACCTATCCACCATGAATGTCTCTGTTGGTATCTGTAGCACCTATAGCATAGCTTGCAGCATCACAGCAACTACCAAGCCCCCACAGTACAGCACACTGACAGACATGGAGAGGACAACTCTTTTAGTATGGAAAACAATCTGATGATAAAGCATGGAAGATGTTGGTTTTCAGGTCTCTCTTTTCTTAGAAGCAGACTAAGATATTTCTATTTTAAAACAAGCACATCTAAAATATCTTTGCACTTATTTAATTCAGTTGAATTTTATATGCAGCATTTTCTTGTGTTGTCATTGTTAGGTGCTGTTGATTCTGATTATTTTGAGATTGCTTCAGGAGGAGATTACCTCCTCCTCCTTCCATTTTTGAGGTGTTGAGGATCAAACCTGGGGCCTCAGGGTCTGCAGAGCAGCACTCTACCAACTGAGGTAAACCCCAGCAATCTATCAACAGCCAATAAGAGCCTATATCAATTATCAGTTGTTGCGTAACAGACCACTTCAAACTCAGTGATTTATGATACCACCATTCATTTCTATTACTCATGATCCTATGATTGTGACAGGGCTCCAAGGGATTACACTATCCCTGATCATTTGGGTCTGAAATCTAAATGGTCTTAATCAAAAGTAGATAATTCATAACACTGTCAATCTGATTTAGCTAATACCTTGAAGATAAACTGGGCCTTCAGTTCCTCCTTGCCTTGGCCATTGCATATGTACTGGGTTTTTGCACTGCATGCTGGGTGGATTCTAAAAGTGAGTTTCCCAAGAGAGTTTACAGGAAGTCATGCTGTCTTTTATGGCCTGACCATAGATGTTATACTGTATTACTTCTATGTTGTATTAGCCAAGGAAGACTCACCTATTAAAGTGGTGCAGATACAGATTTAATTCTCCAACAGAACGGAAGGGCTCTGGATGAACAGGTGGGGCCATAAATACATTGTAGCTCTTTGGTATATTATAATTTGCCACAAGAACACCAGGCACCTCTGGATCGGCTCTTCTAGATCTTTCACTGCTTATGTCCTCACCTATCCTCCCAGTAAACATATTTGAACATTTGATAATTTCCAAATTTTACTGTAATCAATAAAAAAGTGATAGTTATCCTACGATTTATCTATGATTTCTTCCTCTGCAGAATTTATTGTAATAAAATTAGCATGAGAGCACCACAGAACACTACTATGAGTGTGAATCAATATGGCCAAATTGTTTTCATAAAGATTATGCCAATTTAGCTCGTCACAGTGGTGCAGAGGTGAAGCCTGGGGGATCATAAATTTGAGGCCAGAGGCAAGCATGCACAACTTAGTAGACCTTGCCTCAAAATAAAATATTAAAAAGGGGCTGGGGCTGCAGGTCACTGGTAGAGTACTTGCAAGGTATGCTTGAGGCCCAGGGTTCAACCACTTATTACAGCAGAAAAAAAAAAAGATTATGTCAATTTAGAATTCCATTACATATGCATGAGTTCCCCTAAAGCATCCACAATACAGCTATTATTTTCATTTTCTTAGACATGAAAATACTAGTGGCATGACCCAAATCACAGGGACTATCGTTCTATTGCTGATTTTATGGTAAATATAAGCATACAAATAAATTGAAATGATTCACATAATCCTTATTCCTAAATATCAATTTCAGCGTTCTCAAGAACTAAGTTGTCTGTTGTAGAGTTAAACAACATGATAATTTAAAAACTTAAAATAGTTTCTTCACCATTAGTTTGAAATGTCTTAATATTTATACAAATATCTAACTTGAAAATTACTTCTCAAAACTGTACCATTTATTTTATATACTCTGGCTATTTTCATTCTTTAGTGAGATATTTTAAAAATTATTTAATGAATTATGGATTTTTAGAGATAAATGTCTTATTGGCTATCCATTTATTTACTTTACAGACAAGAGTAACTACTTTGTTGAAGATATAATTACTGAAGCTGTGGGGGGGAGCACGTCTGTAATCCCAGTGGTTTGGGAGGCGGAGCCAGAAGGATCGCAAGTTCGAGACCAGAGGAAGTCTGCATTAGTTTAGCAAGACCCTATCTCAGAAAGTAAAGAAAAAAAAAAGGTCTTGGGGTGCAGCTCAGTGGTCTAGCACTTGCAAAGCATGCAAGCGCGAGGCCCCGGGATCAACCCCCAGTACCACAAAAAAAAAAAAAAGATATAATTACTGTTAGAACTAAACCTAGACTCAAATCGCTTGCTTCTACACCTATTTTTTTTTTTTTTTTTTTAGATATATGTGGCCACAGTCCAACCCACAGCCTGGCATTCATTTTTGCATAGATAAATTATGAAAAGAATGCTCATGTAAAACAGCTTTGCCTATTTTTTTAATTAGAAATTTTTAATGTACATCATAATGCGATTCATTTTGAAATGCTTTTCATTGTGACAATTTTCATATATGCAATTTGATAAGCGTTATTCATATAGGTTACCCCCTTTTTAAAATTATTCTTCATTTTTTTCCCTAATATTATTTAACTTAAACAATTATTCTTTTACTTGTATTATAAATGAACAATTCTCAAGGATAAAATGTTAAAATTTTATAAATAATATGTCAACTACTTATTATTTGTTAATGACTTACAACATGCCAGAGAATAGATGACTCATATAATCCCACTGAAATTTGCAAGGTGACAGTAGAAGCTGGGAGTTTTAACAAAGGTGCACAGATAGCTAAAACCAGCTGAGAATACACTATAGGTTTCTGCCTGTCTCCAACCACTACTGCTTGTCACAGTTAGTCATATGTTTTACTCTAGAATTCAATAAAAATCAGCTGAGGTTTGTAAGGACCTGGCAACCCCCTCCCAAAAATCAATCTGCCATTGAAAACCTTATGAACAGCAGAGAAGCACTGACAATAGTGTTTCCCCTGTTGTACAGAGGGTCGCTATGAGTCGGATACCGACTCGACGGCACCTAACAACATAACAACAACGTTTGTGTAAGACTGAGTGCTTTAAAGTATTTTAAAAATAAACCTTTGAGAGACCTAGTGCCTTGCACTTAATAGACTGCAATAATTATGAATCCAACCTGTTTTGGCAGGAACTAAATTTGCCTGAAAATCAGGATGCCTAGACCCTAATGTTACATCTGTCTTTCTGTTAATTAGAAAATCATAAGGTCTTAATTTCCTCATGTGTAAAGTAGAGATCTAAGTGATCTTTGATGTCCTATTAACTTTAACATTCTTCTATTTCAGAACTTTCTAAATAAAAGTGAAAAAAGGGCGAAATTCCTGTCATGAGTTGCATGCTCATCTAACAATGATTTGTATATTTCCCCAAAGGAGACTGAACAATACATTTACACATCATAGATAATCCCTATATTAGTCAAACATTTTCCTTATACCTATAAAGTCGCAAATGTATTCTCCTAAACTATAAATTATAACACCTCTTTACTTCTATTTTCTAATTTCATTTCCTTGAGTAAAGTAATTTGGGCATGGTGGAAGCACAGTCTGGGAAAGAGAGAAAACTGGAAAATTTCATTTTAAATGCTGGTATAAGACCAACATAAAAGAAGAAATAAATATAGAAATATGTTTTTTAAGTTAGATGACTACCTGAGGTCTATATAACATTTTCAGCTAAAATAGAAAAAAAAAAAACAACCAAGTAGGACCAAGTATTTTATTAGCATTGGCTAACACAAAAGCAAACACAAAAATGGAAATCACTGTATATCCAGTAACAATAATCCAGTACCACCGTAGGAAAAATATAATTTTATAAATAGATTGGTTACTCTTTCCTCAAAGATTTTTCTCATTTATTTTATGGTCACTGTGGTTTTACTAAATTTTAATTACAAATATGGTAAACTTGTTATACGTTATTTTTTATATTTAAAGAAGATAAAATGAAAACAGGCTTCAAATTCTGTTAAGTCATCAGTTATAACATTATATTTATTTCCTTCTATAAAACTGAGGAATATTTTAAAATATACATTAATCAAGATTATTTTCTTCTTGTATAACTCAAAAATAATAATAATAAATTTCATAACAAAAAGGATTGTATATTAAAAAGTGAAAGGTAAGGAAATTCAAGTAGAATTTCACTATTTTATGCTTTTAAATTTTTTCATGATCAATATTTGGTCATTGGAACTTCACAATTTAAGGAATTTTATTTTTCCCCTCTTTAAAGTTTTTAATAAGCACACAGTATAGTGGGTTTCATCATGGCATTTTATATAATTATATTGTGTACCATATTATTTATTTATTTTATGGTACTTAGGGGTTGAACTCAGGGCCTCACATTCCCTTTTTTTTCTCCTCCTCCTCCTCTTCCTCCTCCTCCTCTTCCTCCTCCTCCTCTTGCTCCTCCTTCTCTTCTTCCTCCTCCTCCTCCTCCTCCTCCTCTTCCTCTTCTTCTTCTTCTTCTTCTTCTTCTTCTTCTTCTTCTTCTTCTTCTTCTTCTTCTTCTTCTTCCTCTTCTTCTTCTTTTGCTGCTGCTGCTGCTGCTGCTTCTTTTGATTGCAAAGTTATGCAGTCTGCCTCTGGCTTCAAACTTGCCCCTGCCTCCCATGTCCCTGGAGATTACAGTAGTGTGCCACAGTGCCCAACTTTTGTACATCATTTTAGATGAGCTATTTTCTTTCAGAGAGATTAATATACTATCCCAGGTTGTAGCACTAATTAAAAGCAAAATGTCCTATTTGGATCAAGTTTCACGGATGTCTTTTTACATGGAACTTTTATTCTACTTTACCATAAGCAATTCCATGCAATTAGTTCAGGTAATTATTTAAGAAAATCAACTCACATTTCAGAATTGAATGTGTATCATCATGAGTCAATTCAAATATTTTAGACCAGCACATTACCTAAAATATCTTAAAGTATTCTTGCCTTTACTGCTCTTAACCAACACACACAGTAACATACAAGCACCTGCCTGCATATTATTCTATCACTATTATAACTCTTCACATAATTTCTCACAGTATGAGTCATATTGTCACCATTAGTTCCTTGATATCTAATAAATATTTAAAATCATTTTCTGTTGTTTATTTTTTCAAATAGATTATAAAGGCTTTACAAACAATACTTGTGTTTTATTGTATTTTGTGTGTATATATGGGGCTGGGATTTAGCTCAGTTGGTAGAGCGCTGCTCTGTAGTCTCTGAGGTCCTGAGTTCAATTCCCAGCACCACAAAAATGGGAGAAGGACCTGGCAATCCACTCCCAAGGCAATCCCGAAACAGTCAGCCATTGAAAACCCTATGAGGGTCGCTATGAGTCAGATACCGACTCGACGGCACGTAACAAGGAACAAGAATAGTGTGTATATATATGTAAGTGTGTCTGCGTGTGGGTAAGAAATACATGGAGACAAAGACTTTCAGTTGAAGAGAAAAATCTCAAACATTTCTTATAGTACTTAACATGTGGTATATTGTTGTTTAACAGATATATTTAATCTAGGTCCCTTTAGGAAAATTTAGTAAGACAGGCATGGTAGCACATGCCCTTAACCCCAGAGACTCAGAAGGCAGAGACAGGAGGATGGCAAGTTCAAAACCAGAGGCAGTCTATGTAATTTGGTGAGACGCTGTCTCAAAAAGTAAAAACATGGGCTGGGCATGTAGCTCACTGGTCCAGCATTTGCAGAGCATGCAAGTGTGAGGCCCTTTGTTCAACCCCCAGTGCCAAAAAAAAAAGAAAAAAAAGGGGGAAAATAAAAGAAAAATTAAGTCATGAAATGTTAGCAAATCCTTAAGTAAATCCTTTTGAAATTTAAATATTGGCTTTAAATCAAATAATCCATTAAGATTATATGTTTAAAATTCTGGAATATTGCATCTATAAATTGATTTAAAATTTTTATTTTTCATTATTTTTCAACTCAAAGCCATCAGTTTTTGTATCAAATCTTTCTTTCAAACCAAATCGTAGTTTCCAATATTCTCCAAGGAAAACGGGGCTCTTTGAAGAAATACTTGCTTCTAGAATTGGGGTAGAGGATAAAAATGATGAATGTAAAATCAGACGGAGCTGCTATCAAAAATATAAAATGAGATGGAGTTGCCTCTCTTCAAACTCAGGGAAGACTTGCTGTTGTTGGGTGCCCTCCAGTCATGTCCAACTCATAGGGACCATCATAGGGTTCTCAATAGCTGATGATTTTTTGGTATTCTTTCTGGAATGAATTGCCATGTCCTTCTCCTGTTTTTGTGGTGCTGGGGATCTATCCTAGGGCCTCCAAGTGTACAAAGTGGCCCTCTTCCAACTAAGCCAAACTCCAGGCACCAGGGAAGACTTAAAATAGCTTAAAGTAGCCCATGTACAATTTGAACATGACCTCTGATAGAGTAGGGATGAAATTTCTTTCCCATTCTTCCTCATACTGAAAACAAATAGCATATTGTGACTAAAATTTGTAAAACAAAGTCAAGATAAATAATCCTCATATATTTAAAGTTGTGGTTGTTGTTAGATGCTGTTGAGTCATGTCCATCTCATAGGGATCCTCATAGGGTTTTCAATGGCTGAATGTTTTGGCAAAGACCACCATAGGGATCAAAATATATGATTTACAGAACAGATGTTATAAGCAATTATAAAACTCTTTCTCGTGTTTATTCTGAGCACTAACCAAAGACATTTTTTGTTTTGTTCTGTAACACATGGTTGAGCATAATTTCATAATTGCAGCACCAAATCCTTCCAAATCCTATACTTCTTTCTCCTTTCTATTATCTCCTCTTTCCAGCATTATCAAAAGTTATAAAGGAGGACCATGTCCACTGGAATGAGGTTTATAATCATAAGCATAGTTATGGAGGTATAAAATTAGTTGTAGTTTCCAGGCAGCTGCAAATTCTACTTTTCTTGGAAAGGTTTACCTTGTAAAGAGGGATTTGGTCTAATAGCATCTTCTCAGAAAGAATATCTTCTCTAGCCCCAAGGGTGTACTTCTAAGAAAGTCTTACCAAATTAATGAGTATTTAAAAAGTCCAGTGAATACCAGTAAGTAATTAGAATTCTAGAAAAAAGTATCAGGGAAATAAATCTATATATCTATATCTATATCTATATCTATATGTGTGTGTGTGTGTGTGTGTGTGTGTGTGTGTGTGTGTGTGTGCTGGTTACCAACAGGCATAATCTTCTGATGAATAAAAATCTGAGAGTTGATTATTATTTAGGAATTCTAATATTCCTTTCATTAAAAATATATTTCAAAATAGGTTGTCTCTTCCCTCTGATAATTGTGTCCTTTGCTGAGTAAAAGCTTTTTTTTATTTTATTTTAATGCTATCTCATTTGTCAATTCTTACAATTGTTTCCTGTGCTTTTGGGGTCCTATTCAGAATGTACTTACCTATGCTTATGACTTAAAGTGTTTTGCCTATGTCTTCCTCTAGCAAAGTTTCAGATTTTACATTAAGGTCTTTGATCCATTTTAAACTTATTTTTGTTAAATCTGAGAGAGAGGAATCTATTTTCAGTCTTCTACAGAATGATATACAGTTTTCCCAGCACCATTTGTTGAAGAGGATGTCTTTTCTCCAACGTATATTTTTTCTACCTTTGTCAAATATCAGGTGGCTGTAGCTGCATGGGTTTATTTCTGGATCCTCTATTCTGTTCCATTGATCTACATGTCTGTTTGTGTTCCAGTACCATGCAGTTTTTGTTACTATAGCTTTGTAGTGTAATTTGAAATCAGGAAATCTCCCCTGCATTGTTCTTTCTGCTCAAAAGCACTTTAAGGATCTGACATCTTTTAGGATTGTTTCCTCTATCTCTGTGAAGAATGTCATTGAGATTTTGATGGGGATTACATTAAGTCTGTAGGTTGCTTTCAGTAACAGCCATTTTTACAATACTTTAAGTCTTCCAATCCATGACCATAGGAGATCTTTCCATCTTCTGGTGTCTTCTCCATTCTTCTTCTTTAATATTTTAAGGTTTTAATTGTTGGAAACTTTCACCTCCTTGCTTAGGTTTATTCCCAGGTATTTCATTTGTTTTGAAGCTGTTGTGAGGGGGAATGTTTTCCTCATTTTTTTCTCTGCTTGATCATTATTGCTATAAAGAAAACCTATGGATTTTCTGTGCTACTTTTGTATCCTGCTACTTTGCTGAAAGTGTTTACCAGCTCTAATAGTGTTCTGGTGCAGTCTTAAGGGCATTTTAAGTACAGAATGGGGAAAAATCTTTGCCAGCTATACATCAGAAAGAAGATTAATATCTATATCATATAAAGAGCTCAAAAAGTTAAATAGCAAAAAACAAATTATGCAATAAAAATGGGCAAAGGAACTGAACAGAGATTTCTCAAAAGAAGATACAAATGTCCAACAATCATATGAAAAAATGTTCAACATCCTTAGCCATTGAAGAAATGCAAATCAAAACTACAGTGAGATACTTCCTCACTCCAGTCAGAATGGCTACTATCAACAAAACAACAACAAATTCTGGTGAGGAGGCTGGGAGAAAGGAGCCATTATATTCTGCTGGTGGAAATCCAGATTGGTGCAGCCACCATGGGAATAGGTTTGGAGGTTCCTCAAAAAACTAAAAATAGAACTACAATATGACCCAGGTTTCCCACTCTTGGGTATATATCTGAAGGAATGTAATTCAATATGCCACAGAGACACATACCCATCAATGTTTAATGTGGTGTTATTCACAATAGCCAAGATATGAATCAATCTAGGAGTCCATCAACAAATGAGTGGATAAGGAAATTGTGGTATATATACATCATGGAGTTTTCTTCAGCCATAAAAAAGACAAAATTATGACATTTGCTAGAAAATGGATGGAACTAGAGATCATCATGTTTAGTGAAATAAGCAAGTCGAATGGTAAACATCAAATATTTTCTCTTGTATGTGGATGTTAGACTTCAAAATATACTCATTATTAAAATATATAGGTATTGAAAGTAGAAAGGACCTAAGGAAGGAAAGATAATGGACAAAAGGAAAGGGGGAGGGAGCAAGAAGAAAAGATAATAGGAGAAAAGAAATGAAATATCACATAAGTTTCCCTTACAGTAAAACTGAGATGTACATATATAGATAGATATACTCACAAGAAGACATGCAAGTAGAAAGGAGACCACTGGTGGAGAGGAAAGGAGTCAGGGAGAGGAGTTATGAGGGGGTAAGGGAGAAGTGAACACGCGTAATGTACAATGAAATGCATGTATAGAAATGTCATAAAGAGACCCATTAATTTGTACATTAAAATTACCAATAAAAACTCAAATATATATATCAAAATATGTTTGCCCTTGCATTTTTTCTATGCTACTGTTTTTTGTATAACTTAGTAAAAGTAATGTAAATTTAACCACATTACAGTCACAACTGTTCCCATTATGAAGTAACGTGACTAAAATTATAGAGAGAAGTCTCATTAAGGCAGGAATTCCTGTGCTTTCCCAATATTAATACATGGTTTCTATTTATTTATTTATTTATTTATTTAATTTTTTTTTTTTTTTTGTGGTACTGGGGGTTGAACCCAGGGCCTCGCACCTGCATGCTTTGCAAGTGCTGGACCTGGCATGGTTTCTATTTTTGTAGATTAAAAATATATATTTCCTGAAAACACTTAGAGATTTTAGATATTTAAATGTTATTATTCTCATGATTACTGACTGACGTCTATAACAGATATTTCATTTCTGAATCTGAAACTTGTGACACCTTGAAGCTATTTGGCTCATTTTCTCCCTTCTTGTTGTTAGGTGCCATCGAGTTGGTGTTTGACTCATAGAGACCCTACTTACAACAGACAAAGCACTATTGTCATGCTTCTCTGCTATTTATAGTGTTTTCAATGGCTGATTATTTTTTGGGAGTGGGTTGCTGGATCCTTCTTTCAACCACGTAAAGCACTTGGTGTTCCCAGGCAGTCTCCCATCCAAGTAGTAACCAAGCCTGACCCTGCTTAGCTTCTGAGATCTGATGGGATTGGATGCTACAATGGTACAGCTGCAGGCTCATTTTCTCCCTAGAGTTTGAGAAATACTACACATCATCATGTAAAGTCCTCATTGCTTATGAATAAATTTTTTATCTAGCTTGTTACTTATCCATGTTACTTCATCACACCTGCTACCTAATGAATTTTTGAGGATAATCATAAGACATAAATAATTTTAAATTATCTTAATTAAAAAATTTTAAAGTCAAACAAGACAGAGTCAGAATTCGTTTCCCTCTTCAGACAAATACAGTGCGAAAAATGTTCATTGCAGATGGGGATTTTTAAACAGAAGAGCATAATAGCCTTCTTTTGTAAAATTAAAATATATTAAACATCCAGCTTCCTGAAACTTTTCCCTTTACACTTGATTTAGTCAAGTTATAGAAGTCAAAATTCCTCTCAATAGTTCTTCTTAAAGGGTCATGTCTCTGGTCAATTTGATAATTATTTAAAATATTCTTTGCAAAGGTATGCATTTCAAATAAGGCTGCTTTATCAGAACTTTCATTCCTAAGGATCCAGTTAAAAAGATTTTGGGGACTGTGGCAAAACATATTTTAGCTCAAACTTCTATTTAAAGCCAGCTGGCACATGTGAGACAAAAGTGAAAAACCATAAGTCTACTATTTGTAATTGGTATGTTCACCATGCTGAGTCTAGGAAATTCTTAATTAAGCATGCTTATAATATTATCCTCCCACACACCTTTCAATCAATTACCTTACTTTGAAATATAAAATTAAATATGGAAAAATTGCTCTAATTATTGCATATAAAGTCATGTTTTAAGAAAGCATTTTTATGAAATATGTCTGGATGGATTTTTAAATCTATTTTCTGCCATGAACACTTTTATATGTGAAACTATTTTTTTCTCAAAGCTAAACAAGAATGGAAGGTGTGAACATGGTCATTAAAAATAATAAATTATACTTTCCTATTTTCATCTATATGCAGTGTTTAAAAAATTACATCTCCAACAAAGTTTTGCATAGGAGTTTTTTTCAATTAATACATGGATATGTTGCAGCTATTACCAAATAAAGATATTTTCTTCCTCAATTTCAGTTATCCTTAGGAAGCTCTATGGATATTTTTTCTCTCTAGGAAGGTACTTCATTCATCTACTTAATTTATTCAACAAAAAAATAATAATCCCTGCACTATGCATCTTACATTCTTGTAGAAACCAACAAATGATTAGCAAGGTAAATAAATCTTATATTTAAGATGTACACATGTACCTTAGAACCAACTACAGAAAAAAAAAAGGAAAAGGGGAAAGATATGAGTAGATAAGACAAAAAACTATTCCTATTTCTGTGGGTATCAAAGATAGTAATATTTATTTTTGTGCCACTAGATTCTAAGTTCTACAAGATGGAACTTTTTTTCTATTTTACTCATCACAGTATTGCTTGTGTATGCACATGTAACAAACATATAACTGACATATTGGTGGAATGAACTAGTGCTAAGGAAGCTAATTATAAAAACTGACATTTCATTTTCTTCTGCATATTCTATCTCTAAGTATTCCTTGTGTATCCACCAACACAGATATTATCAGGTTGCAGTGTCATTGTTATTTTTTAAATAGAATAAGGGCTTCAAATTACCAAAGCAGAATTATACTTCTTGGAATTACTTATTTAGAAAACTATTGGGGAGGTAATGGGATAGCCATGCAAGTAGACTCTAAAAGTTCAACATGAATAAATTCCTTCACTTTGAGTGATACCAAGTAGAAACATTGAATTTTAATTGAATTTTAATTTAAAATCAAATCAAAGAATATTCCAATTGACCAACTTTTTGGAAATAATTGTACATGAGTGTCTTGCGTTTTTGTACATTTTGCAAGGAGAAGCAATAATAGTGTGGGTTCTGGACTATTTTTTCAAGGATGTTCTGTGAAGGACTTTTGAAAAGAGAGTATGTGCGTCCTTCTGGAGCAAGGGCCACATTTCTTTTATTATATTGTCAAGAAAAGTAAAGATAATATCCCCATCCAGGTTCAAAGTCAGGCAGTTTTTCAGTTCATTCCTCTGCTGTGACACAAACTTACTAAACAAGAAGTATCCACCTGTGCCCTTGTGTTACCCTGGGGAACATGAAGAGTGATATGAGCCAAGACAAACATGAATCTCATTGATGCTTTCTGTGCTTTGAATAATATGTGTCCAAGGAGTCTTGTGTCTCCTGCCAGCATCCAGGAAACTATGACTAACTAACGTGTTAGCTATCAGGTGGGTAAATTTTCAAATATTTCACAGTTCCTCACACCAACATTCCATTTAATAAGAATTTAACTGTATCTAGTAGTGGTATAATTAAGTGCCAAAATCATCAACTTGGGTAGTCATTTTTGTTCCAAGGTATTCAAAAATAACTTACTTTTCAAAAGTAATTTAAAAGACTTTTTCTTTGCACTAATTGCAAGGCACAAAGATCATTTCCTATGGTAAATATTTTATGGAAATTCTTACAAGTCATATCACTCCAAATAATGCCAATTTGTGTGATATATTTTAACCATACACTTTATGTTAGATTTACTTCAGGTTAAAATACTGTTCATTGTGATATTTCCCAAATTAGTCATTATAATATTTTGGCAAGTATGCAAATAGTTGAATAGGAAGTTAAAAGGAATCAGCTGGAGTATGAATTTAGTATAAGATAGGCACAAATATAACACAAGAGAAGCAACATTAGCTGGGGATAGTACTACAATAGGTGTTTTGTTAACTTAGGCCAGAGAGAGAATATGCTTGGATATTAGACACAGCATGTTGGCATGCTTGCTTATCTTAAATTCAGTGGAATTGCCACTTAAATGCCAGAGTGAAATTCAGTGGAATTGCCACTTAAATGCCAGAGGCTAAGCCTAGGTATTTATCTCTATTTATTACAGTGGTTATACAAACTAAGTTATAATAAATATTATGTCTCTGGAATCAGAATGAATGCTGAGAAATTAGGAATTCACTTAAATGGACATTAATGGTAATTTCTACGTCATTGCTGTTTCTATGAAAATATTTTTACAGTGCCTGTTCAAAGACTAGGTGCTCAAATAATATTAGGTATTCTCATTATTTCTACAGGTATAGTCACCTCTCCGTGCATGAATTACATATCAAATCATAGATTGTTATTTCCATCCTCGTTTTGAAAAAGAAGAAAATAAAACTCAATATGGCTAAGGCTAAAGCCAAGTCAAACACATGTGAAGTACTGGTACTAAACATAGGAGCCCAATTTTTTATTTTATTACATCATAGGCAGTCCAAACAGACTAATGGAATCTGTACTTGGATAAAATATGAACTGGTAATAATAGGTAGAAATACAGCTAGAAATAACTAACGAGCATTTTAACAGGCAAACAGGATGAAATGACTTGGGATTTCCATGCTTTGGCTCTGAAGACAGATAAGTGTTATCAGCAGGCCTAACAGTAGGTAATAAGATATCAATAATAGGACAGGATTCTGAGGGGACATTTTTAAAATTACAAGCCATACTAGTAAGAATAGAGTAAGATTCATGTCTTAGAAAAACCAGTGTACCAAGTAAAGTAGATTATCAAAACAAAGAATGACACAAAACAACTAATATGAAGACAAGAAAGGGAGATTTGAGAAGGGATTTTTATCAGAGGAACAGGCATGTCCATGTATTAATGTGATTAAACATAAAAGGAATTTTTGCAAAGAAATTGGACACTGAAATAACCTAGCTTCTGAAGATGAATTTTTTTCCATCTCACAAACTACAGAGAAAATGCTAAGATAAATAAATTTTGAATTTATAAATTTGTGCCTGGTATAATTTAGGGAATATGAGGACAAACAGTTGAAGCACTATAGTTATGGTTTCACTGTTTGCCAAATTTCAAAACTCCAAGTTTAGTTTGAGACCCTGTCGCAAACTAATGTTTCAATATAAATCAATGGAATTTTTGAGGGAGAAGAAAAGATATTTATGCAATATGATTCTAAGAGTATAATCCTTTATCTTTTTTTATTCATTGTTTTATACTCATCCCATTACCTAAAAGTATGAAGATTGAAATTTTATTTGCATTTTTATTAAAAATGTTCAAGGCAGAAATTTTTCATTGCTGTTTATTACTGTCCATTCCTTGATACCAAATTCTGCTTGGGCTTCTACCTTGGTGAGCTAGAACAAATCACATATATTATCTTCCAGGGCTTTCTTTGAAGTATTATCTTAAGACATAAACTGGAGAAAAATACAATGGTTGTTTTTCTGGGAATATCCTTCATTCCTTTATCTTCAGAAACATCAAATTCTATTGAGAATTGAGGAATAGGTTAACACCTTATAAGGTAGAAAGAATCATGGAATTCCTAAACCAACCCTTCCCAACCTCCTTTTTCTTTGTGTTGGGCTCCACTATATTCTTGTTTTATCATTCCCAAAGGAGTAGAGGTGAATGCTTATGTTATTTAAAAAAGAAACAAAAAGCTGGCCATGGTGGCTCACACCTGTAATACCAGTGATGCAGAGCGATTGAAAGTTTGAGACCAGAGGCAGTCTGCATAATTTAGTGAGAACTTGTCTCAAAATAAAAACTATAAAATGGGCTGTTGGTAAAGCTCAGTGGTACAGCATTGGCAAAGCATGCAAGTGCAAGGCCCTGGGTTCAACCCCAAGTCCTGCAACAACAACAACCAAAAAAAAAAAAAAAAAAAAACCCCACACACAACAACAACAACAAAAGCCCTTCAGGTATATTTTCCACATAAACCACATCAAGACAAAGTTACAAAAATATGTCAAAAAGAAGAGTGCCAAGGCCTAAAAGTGTATGCACAGTCCATTTTTACTTATAATTCAGTTATTAGTCCAACAGAAGCTTGACTGTGGACTACTAGCATGGTAGGCGCCTGTGCTGTTACTCTGTTGAAACTCTTTCAAAGTTACTTCCTCTTCCTCTTCTTTTTCTTTCTTTCTTTCTTTTTTTTTTTTTTTTCTTGTGCCAGTAGAAATTTGGATGATTTGAGCTTGCTGGAGACAGAAAAATGTGATGAATCATGAATAAATCAAAGAAAAAAATGGTAGAGATGAGCAAGACATAATTAATTATAGGTCTACTCTCTACCAGAGATCAATCCCCATCAAACAGAAAATTAACTCTATGACATAAAAATGAACTTATTAACATGGAAACTATGCAATATTTTATGTCTAACTAATGTCTATCATATAGAATTTTAATTTCACTTTTAATACATTCAACAAAAAATCTATGTATAAATATAAAATATGCCATGTTTGTAAAGAATATGAGATATTTTATCCTCAAATAAAAGCTATAAAAATGATAGAAAATTGCTTAGAACTGATTTGTGAACATCTTAAAAGTTTATATTCCCAAGTGCTAGGGTATGAGGTCTTCAAAAGATTCTTTCTAAAAGTGCAGTGAAAATAAGGCATTCTAACACTTCAGGATGTCCTATGTTATCCTAACATTCTTGACTAGAAGACAGACAAGAAAGCCTGGATTGTGCCAAAAAGTGATTAAAGAAACACATTCTAGGTTTTCATGTCTAGATATCTTTCACTTAGATATTACTCAGTTTCATATCTTCCATACTTCATTCCAGATGAGATAGAGTAAAATCAGGTGAGATACTTTACTGAATAATACCAGAATTCTAATCCAAAGTGATTATTCTCCATATTTTTCCAATTTTGAAATTTTATTATAAGCATCTCATCTTTTAGAAGGACAATATAAAATACAAGGTAGTATTTCCTGTGAACATTTCTGTGTGTTTCTTTCATGAAGATTTTAGTTTGTTTTTGAAATAGAAAGGAAACACATACATTTATACCTTACCTTTTGCCCTTATAGGTACTTTTTTGCAAGAAATATAATTCTTGTAAGTTTTTCCTAAACTTGGAAATGAAAATAATTCTCTGGTCATATTCTGTTTTATTGTGCTTTCCATCATTGCACTTTTCAGATACTGCTTTTTGTTTTTTAAACTAAAGATTTGTAGTGACCTTGCATTAAGCAAATGTACTGGTGCAATTTTCCAACAGCGTGTGTTCACTTCTACTACATATTTTGTTAATTCTCAAAATATTTTGAAAAATTTTGTTTTCTTTTTTTTTTTTTTTTTTTTTTTTTTTTTTTTTTTTTTTTTTTTTTTTTTTTTTTTTTTTTTTTTTTTTTTTTTTTTTTTTTTTTTTTTTTTTTTTTTTTTTTTTTTTTTTTTTTTTTTTTTTTTTTTTTTTTTTTTTTTTACCATACTGGGGGTTGAACCCAGGGCCTCATGCTTGCACACTTTGCAAGTGCTGGACCACTGAACTGCCGCCTCCAGCCCTTTTCTTTCTTTCTTTCTTTCTTTTTTTTTTTTTTCATGTTTTTGAGACAGAGTCTCGCTAAATTAGGCAGACTGCCTCTGGTCTCTAACTTGCGATCCTCCTGCCTCCACCTCCCAAGCTGCTGGGATTACAGGCCTGCCCGGCTTTTTGAACATTTTCCTTACTGCTCTATCTGTAATGGTGATCTGTGATTAGTGATCTTTGATGCCACTGTTGTAATTGCTTTGGGGACCCCAAGCCTCACCCACACAAAACTATAAAGTTAACAGATAAATATTATCTCTGTTCTGATTGCTCCAGTGATCTTCCATTCCCCCATCTCTCCCTCTCCTCAAACTGTCTTCTGTCTGAGACACAATTATATTGAAATTACACAGATTAGTAACCCTACCATGCCCTCTGTCTGTTCAAGTGGAAGGAAGACAGCCATTTCTCATTTTAAATCAAAAGCCTAGAAGAATTAGTGATATAGCCTTGTCCAAATTCAGACTGATTAAAAGCTGGATCTCTCTTCAATAAATTAGCCTTGTTGTGAATGCAAAGGAAAAGTTTTTGAGAGAAACTAAAAGTGCTACTACAGTGAATAAATGAATGAAAAGAAAATAAGACAGCCTCATTGGTAATAAGCAAAAAGTTTTAGTGGTCTTGATGTAAGTTCAAACCAGCCACGTTTCCTTAAACCAAAGCCTAATTGAGAGCAGGGCCCTGCCTTTAATCCTATGATGGCTGAGAAAGACGTAGAAACTGCAGAATAAATATTTGAACTTAATGGCAGTCAATTCATAGGTTTAGGTGAATAAAGCATCTACATAATAAAAAAAAAAAAATCAGGTGTCACAAGTTCTGATGTAGAAGCTACAGCAGATTACCTAGAAGACCCAGCTCAATAAGTAATGAAAGTAACTAAACTAAACAATGGATTTGCGATGTAGACAGAACAGCATTATATTGGGAAAAGATACAACTAAGACTTTACAGAGGAAAATGTTCGGCTTCAAATCTTCAAGGAAAGGCCAACCTCTCTTCTTAGGAGCTAATGCAGGTAGTGACTTTAAGTTGAAGCCAAGTTCCTGTTTACCTCTCCAAAAATCCCAAAGCTTTTAAGAATTATACTAAGTCTACTCTGTCTACACTCTAAAAAAAGCAAAAAAAAAAAAAAAAAAAAAAAAAAAGCCTGGATGAAA
>VMDO01019526.1:0-39517 GCA_007922755.1 Pedetes capensis
TGGTTTGGTTTGATTTGGACATATGCATTGCAAGCATCTTCTAGTCAATAACTCTTTTGCCCTCTTCTCAGTGTCTTTTGATCAACAGAAGTTCTTAATTTTAATAAAGTCCAGTTTATCAATCTTTCTTTTAATGGTTTTAGGTAGTCATATCCTAGGACATATTACCTACTCCAAAGTCATGAAAATATTCTCCTATATTTTCTTTGTGAAGCTTTATTATTTTGCCTTTTATACTTAGGCCCAGAGACCCATCTGAAATTCATTGTTTTAAAACATTACTTCAGAACCATTTATCGAAAATATTTACCCTTTCTATATTGAATTGCAGAGGCAAATTTGTTAGAAATCAAGAGACTGTATATACATATATGTGTGCTTTTGGACTCTCCTTTTTTATTAGTTTGTTTTATAAGCCTTCCTACTTTTTTTTTCTTTAAGATTATTGTGTAACTCCAGCACTCAGAAGGCTAAGGCAGGAGGATCTTAAGTTCGAGACCAGCCTGGGCTACAGAGCAGGACCCTATCTCAAAACACACACACACACGTACACACGTGCATACACACACGTACACACGTGCGTACACATGTACACACGTGCGTACACACACATGCACACACACACACCAACGTGTGGCTTCTCTAATCTCTAATTTCTTGAATTTTAGTTATTATAAATGAAGTTTTAGCATCTTTTCATATGTTAAAGAGCCGTTTATATTTTCATCTTTATGAAGGTTTATTTCATCTTTGTATTAGCTTTTTCATTGCTGCTTTAATAAATTACCACAAAATTAGTAGCTTAAAGCCAGTCATCGTGGTGCCTGCCCATAATCCTAGAGACTCAAGAGGCTGAGGCAGGAGGATCACAAGTTCAAGACCAGATGCAGTCTGAATAACCTAGTGAAACCTATGTCCAAATTTTAAAAAGGGTACTGGAGTGCAGCTCAGTGGCAGAGCACTTGTCTACCATGCTCAAGGCTCTGGGTTTAACATCCTCCCCAATACTGACAAAAAAAAAAATAGTGGCATAAAACAACACAAATGTTACTATCTTAGAGTTTGAGGTCAGAGATCTCATTGAAGTCAGAGATCTCATGGGGGTAAAATCAGGGTATAGGCAGGCTTCCTTCCTCTCTGGAGCATTAGGAAGAGTCCATTTGCCTGCCTTTCTCAGCTTCTAGAGACTGCTTGTATTTCTTGCCTTATGATCTTCATCTTTACACTAAGCAGTGGCTCATGGAGTCTTTCTCCTACATCACTCTGACACTGACTCCTCTTCCGTATTTAAGGACCCTTGTGATTACATTGGATTCATCTGGATAATTCAGCTCAGTCTCTGTATTGTAATGTCAGCTAACTAGTTACCTTAATTTCATTTGCTATCTCAGTTCACGTTTACCATGTAACAGTAGAGTTACAGGCTTCAGGATTTAGGACCTGGACATCTTTGGGAGGCCATTATTCTTCCTAATATAATATCCTTTGCCTTGTTATATGGTCTGAATGTTTGTGCCTTCTCATTCACATATTGAAACTTAATCCCATGTGGTAGTATTCAGAGGTGGGGCCTTTGGGTGGTGATTCAGTCATGTCAGCCTTGGCCTTGGATCTCCCAGCCTTCAGAATTGTAAGCAGTAAATTTCTGATGTTTATAAATTACCATGTCTAAGATATTTTGTTATAGCAGCCCAAACAGACTAGGATAGTCCCCTTAAACAATTAGATTATTGATATCTAATAAAGTTTGAGGAACTCTCTACATATAAGGGAGATCAGGCTTTTTTCTCTGGTTTTGATTGCAAATATATTTTCCCAGCTTTGGGTCTTTTGTTTTTGCTTTTGTGTTTTTGTTTAGTTTGTCTTTATTATTTTTGCCCTGCCACCTTTTCTTTAACTGTAGGTTAAATTTATCAGTCTTTTTGTATATGGCTTCTAGATGTTAAGTTAGAGAAGCCCTCCTCATTCCAGAATATAGAGGACTTTCCTTATATTTTATCCTAGTTCTCTTATGTTTGGGTTTTTTTTTTTTTGTTTGTTTGTGTCTTTCTTTCTTTATATGTAAACCTTTGATTTATTTGGAATTTTTCCTAGTTTACAGTGTCAGGTGTGGATTCAACTTCATTATTTTTCCAGATGGCTGCTCAATTATCTCAATACTGTTTTTTGAATTCTTTGGCTGACTTCCTAACTCCCATTGCTACCACAGTAGCCTTAAGACATAAAGAGAGGCAGTGACTTACTCAGAATTGCACAGCTTGTCAGTGGCAGAGTTGGGACTAGAACTCAAGTCCAGTTTATCCTGTTCCTCCAAGAGCTGGCAGGTGCATCTCAAGGAGCTTTCTCAAGTGACTGCCTGGGCTATTTGCCAGATAGAGGAGAAACTACAACAGAGGGGCTGCTGTTAGTTCTCTTGGTTCCCAATGGTCTGTCCCAGGTCTTGCTTCGCTTGGCTCTGGAATTGATGTATTTATTCTACTACTGACCTGACTGCTTGGGGCACCACATTTTCTTCTCTACCAGGCCAGAAACATGATTAAACCTTTTCTATTTGGAAGAAGTGTTTCATAATAAATAGAAATGTTCTTACAGAATCTTGGTTGTCATTCAAGTCACATTTCTGCATTTTTAACACACAGCCTCACATCCCAAGCTATGTTTTTGGCTCCCAGCGGTGAACTTTTTTTTTTTTTTTTTCATTATTATTCCTAAAGAAGCAATGTTTCTATCCCTTCTTAGGAATCATTTGATGTGATAATGCAAGGTGAGGGTGTCAGGCTGTGGATAAGTCTCCCATACTTGCTCAATTATTCTCTCATTCTGATCTTTTTTGCCACAAGATTGACCACTATGTTTTAGCACATTGTTCTGGTCCTTTTAGGGTTGTTTATGGTAGCAGAAACAGCAATTGGGACCCAGTGCATTTGTTTACAAATACTGAAGAGGTTCAGATCTTTGCAAAAGTAAGTCTAACTAAGGTGAACTCAAAGCAAAAATTATAAATAATTGGAGTAAGCTAGAATCCGTGTGCGGCAAAAGCTGAGCTCTGGCCTCAGCTCTGTCTGCAATTAACTCTGTGTGATCCTAGGCCATTACTTAGACTAGATGATTTCTAAAGTTTTCTGCACCTCTCAAAGCCTGTTCTCATGTGTACAAACTGTGTAGGACATCTTAATAGACCTGAGCTGTGTATACTTGCTTTGTATTCAGTAGGTCCCTCGTGTTTGTTAAATACTGAATGAACATTACATGCAATATTTTACTCATTACCTTCCATCAGCTCACTAGTTGTTAATAATGTGCTGTGTGGTGTTCTGGATGCTTTGAAGGAAAGGAGTGAATGATTGATATCTTGTGGAGCTCATATTTAATGGGAAAGAAAACTGTGAATTAAATCTGGCATGTGCTTTACACATAAATACTGAATGAATGAATACAAAGCACATAGTGATAAGAATTAAAAGAATAAAGGAGAAGTAGTGATTAATTTTGGAAATTCTCATGGAAGAGGTGGTTCCTGAGTGGAGGAAGGGTAGAGTGCAGCATTCTGTGCTGAGAAATCGACATGAGCAAAGGGAAGGGTGGGAATCGTGGTTGAGGGACAAGTGTTCTGCCAGCAAAGCAGATTAGGGTTAGGTAGGGCCAAATTTCCCATAGTATGCTGAAAGGAATTGACTTTACTGTTTAGACAATGTGGAGCTTTTTGGGGTTATTTAGGAAGATACCCCAGAAGCTGACAATTATACCAGATGAGAAAACTTCTTTTTTAAAGGGTAATGTTTTTTATAGAGTAAAAGTGAAGTGGCAGTAGTTTGAGTATCTACTAAGTACTGGTACAATCCTGAGCATTTTGCATATGTCATCTCATTTAGTTATCACCATGTACAGTAGGAAATAGACACATAAGAATTGTCCCCATTTTTCAGATGCGAAAATGGAAACTTAGCGGGGAGGAGCCTAGAATTCCAACTAATGTCTGCTGACTCCAAGGGCCTGCACTTACTGTGCTGCTCCCTGGAGAGGTCAGACTTTGGTTACTGGGCTTATAAGCAGCAGCACCTGAGCTTTCAGTATGCATGGGACTTTGGAAGACAGTAAAAAGCAACAGCAGAGCTAGCAGGTCTATACTGATAGACCTATCTTAAGGGCAGAGACCAGCCCCTGGACCTCTGTGCTCTTCCTCAGAGAAGAGCCCCCAGGGAATCAGCTGTGTATGGCATTGAGTATCTTTGATGGTGGTCAAGGAGTCAGGTCAATGAGCCTGCTCTGTCCTCCTTAAACAGAAGCAAACTTCCTGAGCCTGGCTGGCATCATCCTATCTGTCTGTGAACACCTAGACTCACACTGTTGCCCTTAGCACCAGCACAAGCTGAGGCCCTTCTGTACCACTTGCCCTGTGGCCACTGTTCCTGCTGCTTCTTACCTCTGTAGAATCTCCTGTTCCTCCTGGGTACACCTAAAGCCCTTAAATGCAGATCGGCTGTGACCATTCATTCAAAAGTACTTTCCCTGAGCAGGGCTTCAGTGACATTCCATTTGTCCGTTTGTCCACTTACAGATTTGTTCATTCATGAAGATGCTGTACCATGTAGTAGAAAGAACATGAGGCTGAGAGTCCTGAGTACTAGACATGTGCTGTCACTTTGGGGAGGTGACATTCCCCCCCCCCCCGCCTTTTTTTTTTTTTTTTTTTGATAGGTAAATTAAGAGACTTGCATGAGAATCATCAAAGTCTCTTCCTGCTCTCAATGTGCACCTTCACCCTATCGTGGAGTTAGAAAATGCTTCCCAGAAGAGATGATATTTGAGGTGAGTCATAAAGATGAATAGGAGGAAGAGAAAGGCCTTCCAGGAAGTGAGATCAACATAAACAAAAGTATAGGGAAGACATAGCAAATTGGGGGGAAACGGTATCAGAATAGGAGGAGAATTGTGGCAGATAAGGCTACAGAGATGTCTGTAGTTGGATCATAAAGGCCTTGAATGTTAGGCTAAGAAACTGGGACTTTATCCTGCGGGGTAATGGTGCAGGAAAGGTATTTAAGCAGAGGAATGACTTAATCTGATCTATTTTTAGAAGTTAGTGACTGTTCAACAGAGAAATCTGGAAGGAAAGGCAGGGGGTTTGATCTTGTGGCTTTATAAAATGTTAATTTGGAACCAAGCATAGTGGTTCATGCCTGTAATCCCAGCAACTCAGGAGGTGGAGATAGGAGGGTCACAAGTTCAAGGCCAGATGCAGCCTGTGTAATTTAGCAAGACCCAGTCTTAAGATAAAAAATGTTAAAAAGCGGGCTTGGTGTGCAGTGGTAGAACACTTGCAAAGTATGCACAAGGCCTTGGGTTCAACCCCTCAGTGCCAAAAAAAAAAAACATTCTTAGTTTGGTAAGTTTGTGCTTTTCAGGGGAAACAAAGAAAGATGCTGTTGACTTTTTGGTCCTGAGCACACTGGGTGTCATTATCTAAAGTCTGATTGTAAAACAAAAAAGAAAGACAGAATGAGAAAGAGAGGGAAGGAGGGAGGGGCAGAGAGAGAGAGAGAGAGAGAGAGAGAGAGAGAGAGAGAGAGAGAGAGAGAGAGAGAGAATATGAATGAGAATGATTGTGACTTTAAATCCCCATCAGACTCTGTCCAGATTCTGCTCCATCCTACTTGTAGCTCCAGGCTGAGCCCAAGGCCAGCCCCTCCCTCTTCCCATGTCAGCCAAGCCAAGCAACTGCCTTGGCCATGAAACTTCCCAGTGTAGCCCTAGTGTGGCATGCATGCAAACATAAGTAGCCCCTTATGTGTGCTCATGGCTTCACAGTGTATAAGGCATTCCAATTCATTACCTCCTTTCATTCTCACAGTAACTTTGAAGTCCTCAGGGAAAGTACAATCCCTGATGTACCAGTAAGGAAACAGAATCTCAAAAGGATTGCGTGTTTTGTATCAAGCAGCATCATGTAGTGGAGGAGCATGAGGAATTGGAGTTAGGAGGTCATTGGTTCCATTTCCAGCTCTGGTGCTTAATATCTTTGTGGCTATGGTCAGGGTGGCTCCCTTCTCTGACCTATGTGTTTCTCCTCTCTCTCATTCTCTAAGTACTTGTCCCTGGAGCAAACTACATGGTACATGGAAAAGCCCTTGGCACAGAGTAGGTTCTCAGCACATCTGCTTCTGTTGCTTTTGGCTTATTTTAGTGCTCAAAGTATTTGGTTCTGCTTCTCATATGACCCTCTTTGCCATCACTCTTGTGCCTGTATTCTTAAGTCAATGCCACAGATATATATTAATGGAAATATTCTTCCAATGTTTCCGTCAGGGGGTCCCTTTCCCTAACTCCAGTTCTGATAACCACTCCTTTCCCTGACTTTATCTGGATCCTAAACATTGATCGTATCTCTACAAATGATTCCTTTATTAAACTCTCCCCTGCTACTGAGGTTGAGGTTCTGTCTCTCTTCTGCTGAGACCCTGACTGATCCAGAGGTTTTGCTCTCTAAAGAGCTGATAAGCTTGGTCGGGTCATATTGAAGCACGAGACACTAAGTGAGACTACGTGCATGGAGAAGGTTCCTTGGCTGCTAGACTTGCAAAATGATGGGTGTGGGGGAAGTGTTTTCATTGGTAGGCCACCAAAGGTCAATATTTATGGGATTTTTTTTTTTATCTCCTGCCTCTGAGGGTTTATGTCTAGATATTGACTTTCTGGAGCAGGATGGAGGGAGGGGCCCTTTTGTCTAGTATATATGCTTTCCCTTAACCCATTTGTTTCATTCTTATCCTCACTTCTACCCTCCAGTGAGTGATTTTTCTGAGTCCAGGGCCTCCCTGGATCAGTTTCTCCAAAGAAGAAAGTCTAGTCTTCCCTTAGGGATAGCATGACTGGTTGTACGTGTTGGGGAGAACCTGGGCATCTAACTATCCCATAAGGCTACTTCCAGTCAGCCCCTCTGATTTCAACCTTAGCCAACTTTCAAAGGCACTCAGTGTCACTCACTCCTGAGTCTTCCAGTGTTCTGTTAGAAAAGTGGATTCCATTTTCACTCTCCCCTTCAGCAAGCTTGGGCTGCAACCTTTTCCTTTCTGAAAAGTTGCTTACCTCTTCCATTGGTCACTCATCTGAGATGTGAGCTGTCTTATCTGCTGTGGTCTCCTCTTCCGTTCTCTTTCTTGGAGGATTCATACCTTCTTTATTCCTTTCCAGTTAGTTTAATGAAGTTTTGAAAGGGATTTGAGATAAAGGCATGGGATCAACCTACCCTGATTAATGGAAAGTTTCAGTGTGGCCCAGAGACTGTGGGCAGGAGGGCCAGGAAAGGCCTTCTAGGAAGTTGAATTACTGCACAGTATGACAGAAAGGAAGCCACCAGAGCTGAAACTTTGTAGTGGGGGGCTTTGTGAGTCTGCTTGTTTTACTCAGGCAGCACCTCTGAGATAATTTCTGCATATGAAATAAAGTTACTATGACCAGTTGGCAACCAACTTGGAGAAATCTACTGTTGGTGGGAGTTCGTGGACAGATGCTTTCAAATGCTTTTAATTTTGCCAAATGAATAGGATGATTAGAGAAGGGTTACCGGCTTCTACTATAGGAAAGGCCTGCCTTTCCCTTCCAAGGGAGAGTTGTAAAGTCTTAGCTGGTCTAATGTGAGGAGCCACCTGGAGTCATTGAACTACATACTTTAAGTGATGGAGGGCTTATGGAATGACCTAATTCCCACAAGGTCCGCAGCCATACCACTGTGACGTCGGATCCTGTCAGATCTCAGAAGATAAGAAGGGTCAGACCTGATTAATACTTGAATAGGAGACCATCTGGGAACACAAGGTGTTGTAGGCTTAGGAGAAGGATCTGGCAACCCACTCCCCCCAAAAAAACAATCAGCCATTGAAAACCCTATGACTAGGAGCCAGGCACAGTGGCGCACGCCTGTAATCCCAGCAGCTGGGGAGATGGAGGTAGGAGGATCGCAAGTTTGAGACCAGAGGCAGTCTACGTGACTTAGTGAGACCCTGTCTCAAAAAAGTAAAAAATAAAAATAAAAAAAAAAATGGACTGAGGGTGCAGTTCAGTGGTCCAGCACTTGCAGAGCATGTAAGCACAAGGTCCTAGGTTCAACCCCTAGTACCACAGTACTGCAAAAAAAAAACCAAACCAAAACAAAACAAAACAAAAAAACCCCTATGAATAGCAGAGAAGCACTGACAATAGTGTTTTGCCTGTTGTACATAGGATCGCTATAAGTTGGACACTGACTCAACACCTAACAACAACAAAAATGATAAAATAACAACAATAAGAACAACAACAACAACATGCACCCATATTAAAAGCTGAACCTGGCCCCATTGTTTTACTGAGTTTGAGTTCAAGTTTGACTCCAGAAAAAATTGTTTAAATGCATGAACTGGAACAGGTTCATGGTTTGGGTTTGAGTTTGTTTTGAAGTCCTGCTATCTACACATAAGATTTAAACTTGAACATGAACTCTCTAAATTTTAGTATATAGAACTCACACCCAAACCTAAAACCAATTTTCTATGAGTTTAAAGCACTGATCAGGAGCCCTTGACTTGTCTTACTTCTGGGTAGTTTCTGCCACTCATGGACATTGGAGACATCCTATTCTTCATTTCCCCTTGCTGCATCATGTTCTTAGTTCTGGTACATGCAGCCCAGTGCTGTACAGAAATTTAGACCTGTTTCCTTTTGTTTCCTAACTTTTAGAGTCTTCTCCAGGGATTTCTATAACTGTAGTTTAAAAAAGAAGTTAAAACTTCAAAAACTTGGCTATTGGGGAAGGAAAGGGGAAAGAAGGGCGGTACCCTAGATTATCAACTCTCAAATAGATATTTACTGAGCCCTAATAAAAATAAAACCTGAAATTATTGGTCTATGTTTGGTTTTATGCATTTTAAATGAGTTATTAATTGATTTTTTCCATCAGTAGTAAGGTGGTTGTTATTACATGCTGTCGAGTTGGTATCTGACTCATAGCGACCCTCATAGGGTTTTCAATGGCTGACTGTTTCGGAATTGCCTTGGGAGTGGATTGCCTGGTCCTTCTCCCATTTTTGCGGTGCTGGGAATTGAACTCAGGACCTCAGAGACTGCAGCACAGCGCTCTACCAACTGAGCTAAATCCCAGCCCTAGTAATAAGGTAGGTACTATTATTATACCCATTTCACAAAATGAAGAATTAGGAACAGTGAAGGTGAATAACTTGCTCAAGAACATTGTCCTGATCACCCAATAGTGTAAGGGCTTTGATATCCAAAGAGGTGGATCCATCATTAGTGAGTGATATCTCCCAAATTATTCAGTAATTTATTGATAAAAACTGCAGAAGGAGTCTCTTGTGGCTGCCATTTAAAAGCTCCAGCCTCAACTTAACTCCATGAAGGCACAGAAAGAGAACACTTCACTTTTTCTGATAATCAGTACGCTGGGAGACGTTATACTCAAGGAAGACAAAATCAGGATCTAAACATGGGTGAACATTGAGCTGAGGTCAGTAAAATAACATTTAATTGAGGATAAACATAAGATAGAGACAGGTGGTAGCAATGATAAGTCCTAGGTGTTGACTGATGGGACAATTTCTGCTCAACATGTACTAGGGAGGGCAGAGCCAACCATGGCAGCAGAGATGCTGGCAGAGGGGAAAGCATGAGCTTGTTGGTTATGTTGCCTTTAAACTGTCAAATGGGACAGGCATTGGGCTGGTCTGAAGGCAGTCAGTAAAAGGCCTAGAGAGGAAGTTTGTGGATAGTGGTAGGGATGTGGTTCTGAGTGTCTTATGTTACAGCACATCTGTGTGCCCACACTGCAGAATCACCTTTGTTCATTCCAGAGAGAGCCCTCAGAGTGCATGTGGCCATGATGTACTTGGGAATGCTGGGTTTGTGGAATTAAAGTGGGCTGGAGCTCGAAAAGACCTCAGAGACAGTCTATTCCCATTCCTCATCTATAAATGAAATGTCTGAGTCTTAAAGGGGGCAGTGATGTGTTCCACTTGTGAGCTAGCCAAAGGAGAGACTCAGACAGACCAAGAACGCAGATCTTCTACCACTTACTCCATAACCCTTTGCTTCAAACTGTGTGTCTAAGGAGGGAGGATTTGAAATGGTGACACTTTCTAAATCCACACTGCCTATCCCCTAGGGAAGATGTTTTTTAAATCTGGTCCTTTAGACGATTCAGATGCTTTTATAAATCTTACAATCTGGCCCTGTTCTGCCTCTGACTTGCTTTATAAGGTTGTCTGATGTGAAAATCATAAATATAGTTGGGAGCTGGAGGTGGTGGCACGTGCCTATAATCCTAGCACTCAGGAGGCTGAAACAAGAGGATCAAGAGTTTGAGGCCAGCCTAGGTTACATAGTGAGATCCTGTCTTAACAAAACAAAACAAAAAGTATAAATATGGTTAGAAATAAAAAATAATAACTTTGCATAAAAAGTAAGCTAAACATCATTGTTTTAATAAATACTGTTTTATTATAATTCTTAAATGAATTTTATCTGATTTTGGAGGCACTAAGACCATGAAGCCTCTAGCTATAGCCCTGTGACATCCGATCCCATCAGATCTCGGAAGCTAAACAGGGTTGGGCCTGGTTAGTACTTGGATGGGAGTCCTCTTGGGAACACCAGGTGCTGTAGGCTTGGGAGACAGACCCGGCAGCCCACTCCCAAAACTCAATCTGCCATTGAAAACCCTATGAACAGCAGAGAAGCACTGACAATAGTGTTTCTCCTATTGTACATAGGGTCACTATGAGTTGGATAACAACTCGATGGCACCTAACAACGACAACAAGACCATGAATCCTGCAGCCGTACCACTGTGACATCTGATTCTGTCAGATCTTGGAAGCTAAGCAGGGTCGGGCCTGATTAGTACTTGGATGGGAGACTGCCTGGGAACATCAAGTACTGTAGGCTTGGGAGAAGGACCTGGCAACCCACTCCCAAAAAACAAACAGCCATTGAAAACACTGGGCCGGGATTTAGCTCAGTTGGTAGAGCGCTGTGCTGCAGTCTCTGAGGTCCTGAGTTCAATTCCCAGCACTGCAAAAATGGGAGAAGGACCTGGCAATCCACTCCCAAGGCAATCCCGAAACAGTCAGCCATTGAAAACCCTATGAGGGTCGCTATGAGTCGGATACTGACTCAACGGCAACTAACAACAACAACAACAACATTGAAAACACTATGAATAGCAGAGAAGTACTAACAATAGTGTTTTGCCTGTTGTACGTAGGGTCACTATGAGTTGGACACAGACTCCACGGCATCTAACAACAGCAACAAGACCATGAAAGAAACACAACTCTGTCATTTTCTAGTGAATTTACACTACACACTAGGGTTATTTCAGGTGAATTACACCCTCCCTGAGCCTCAATTTCCCTATATAAAGAGGAGAAGAGGACTCAAAGAATCATTATGATAATAAAGTAGGATAATACATGTGAAAGGCTGAGCTTTATGCCCAACACATGACTCCAGCAGTAAAGAAGCTTTTTATTGCTCTACATCCTTGCCAAAACTCAACATGGTCCACCTATCAATTTTTACCAGTATAATAGGTTCTATCAAAATATGAATTTTGTTTCAAAGACAAGGTGTATCAGCCCCAGTTCAACCAGAGACCCAGTTGTTATTGTTGTTGTTGTTATTGTTGTTGTGTGCCATCAAGTCAGATAAGATTCATAGCAACCCTGTGTACAATAGAATGAGATATTCCCTGATTCTGTGCCAGGCACACAATCTTATTTATGTTTAAGCCCATTATTGCAGACACTGTGTCAGTACATCTGGTGGAAGGTTTTCCTTTTTTTGTTGTCATTAACCTGCCATTCTCCCAAACATGATGTCCTTCTACAGGGTTTGGGCCCTCCTGACTACATGTCCAAAATACGCAAGATGTAGTCTAACCATCCTTGCTTCCAAGGAGCACTCTGGTTGAACCAGTTCTAGGACAAATCTCTTGGTTCTTTTTGCAGTCCATTTGATATTCAATATTCATCTCTAGCACCATAATTCAAAAGCATCAGTTCTTCTCCTGTCTGCCTTGTTCAGTGTCCAGCTTTCACAACCATATGATGCGACTTTTGAAAATACCAATGCATGAGTCAGGTGCACCTTCATCTTCAATGTGTCATCTTTACTTTTTAGTACTTTAAAGAGATCTTTTCCCACAGCTTTTCCCAAAGCAATTTGTCTTTTGATTTCTTGACTGTAGGAGGTATAAATAAAGCTATTTAGTATGAGATTCACACAGCTGTGGAGATTGGCCAAGCAAGTCCAAACCAACAACAGTAATGGTGAATGTGGTGGGCGGGACAAGAGCTGACCTGCAGTCAATCAGCAGGACTTCTCAGGGAAACTCCACTTCTGAAGGCCTTATAACTAATTGTGTCAGGCTCACCAGATTATCCAGGATAAATTTCTGTACATAAAACCAACTGATTAAAGACGTTAATCATATCGCAAAATACTTTCACAGCAACACCTAGATTAGTGGGGATTTTTGAGTAAATAAGTACTAATTTCCCTGGAGCCATACCCCTGTGGCATCTAGTCCCATTAGATCTTGGAAGCTAAGCAGGGTCAGACGTGGTTAGCACTTGGATGGGAGACTGCCTGGGAACACCAGGTATTGTAGGCTTGGGAGAAGGACCCAGCAACCCACTCCCAAAAAACAATCAGCCATTGAAAACTCTATGAATAGCAGAGAGGCACAACAATAGTGTTTCACCTATTGTATGTAGGTTTTCTATGAATGAGACACTGACTCGAGGGCACCTACCAACAACAACAGGTATCAGTTGGCATCTAAAATTGAGTATCACATGGTCCAAACCTGTATGTTAGGAAAATCATTCTGAGGGCAGGATGAAGGCTGAGGTGAAACGGAGGGAGTCTGGAAGCAAAGAGGAAAATAGGGAGACTATGTCATTACCTGAAGGGACAGGAAATGAGGACCTGAATTAAGGCAGTTGCAGTAGAGTTGGAAAATAGAGAAGAAATTGGAAAGACAGAGCTCAGCTTGTCAGGATAAAATGGCGTAGTGTGAACAGGGTTGAGAAGGGATGGGGGAAAGTGGGCAGAATCATGGTGTGGAACACAGTTTTCTGCCTGGTAGACTGGGTAGATGTGTCACCATTGGCTGAGAAGGGAAATACATGGAGAGAGGAAAGAGTAGATTTGGAATAAAGTGATAAATATACTTTTAATGTAACTTTGAGATGCCTGTGGAACATTCAAATAGAACTCCCTGGTAGGAGGTTGGAATAAAGACTTTCAGCTTTGAAAAGAGGTCAGGGGGTTGTTTCTATAGAGAAAGGTTAGAGAAACAGATCTACTTAATTATGATTTTTTTCTTCATGGATATATGGATAGTGTGGCAGGGTGTGGTATTGTGATGCCTTTGATAATGTTACAGCATTGTGTCTCTTGGGTAATTATTCCTCCTGCTGTGGGAATTTGGTCCAGGGCAAAGACTACATTACTGGCCACCATCTTCAGGGGTCAACCTGTCCTCATAGATTTTCTCCCTAGATACCAAGAAGCCATTACAAGAGGTAGATCCTCGGTAGGACCCCTTTACATATGAAGGCTGTTTTCCTGAGGGAGAACCAGGATGGAGTCTCTAATTTGGGGGGAATGACCTGAAGGCCCAGTATGATTAGCAACTTTGCAGTTAGCTCACTGGCACAGTGAACAAGTCCAGCCCAACACTCTGTTCTCTCAGTTTCCAACCCTGGGTCTCCTCCAACCCTGGGTCTCATATCAGATGATATCTTGGAGGTGTGGGAGCAAACGGAAGAGGGGAAATGAACATTCATTCACTGAACATTCGCTATCTGCCACATTGCATTCTAGCACCTTCATCGTGATATTCATGACAACAGTGACAGCTCACCTATACTGAGTGTTTGCCTTGGTGCCAGGCACTGTGCATGTAGGCTGTTTATTTATTTGTTCTTGTTTTCTATTTAATCATTATAATAACCATATAACACAGATACTATTACCTACATTTTTCAAGTGAGGAGATCAAGGCAGAGAGATTTAGTGACTTGCCCAGGGTTTTACAACTAGTAGATATCAAAAACTTTAAAAAATATTCTGCTTCCCAAGCCCACAGTTTCCAGCTCTGTGCTACCTTTCTCTAACACTTTCCCAGCCACTTCCCCTCTGTGGTCCTGTCATGCAAGGAGCAACACTACAGAGCTCTTTCTCTGACTGTTCTCACAGATTATTGCCCTCACCTTTATCCAGTGGGAATTAGACTTAGGTCCTTATCCCAGCCTCCTCCTACCTGAGATCTTAATCCTCTGACCCTCACCGTCTTCATCTATAAAATGGACATACTGACTTCTGCCTCCCTGGATGCTATGAGGATCAGATAAAGAAATTGCTAGAGAAGGGTTTTTGTATACTTTGGCTGTTTTGCTCTTGCATCTGCACCCAATTCTCTGTTTTTCAGAATATCCTCTCTCCTGTCATTTTTCCTTACCCTGACTCCTTTTGGCCTATATTATGATTTATGATGCTTTTGTCACTTTAAAGTCGATGCTAATCATGCCTCAAGGCAGGAGGCCAGTGAAATTCTTACATAAATAATTCTACCTCCCTGCGCCAACTGGAGAGGATGGGGTGGGAAGCAGCAGATTTAGCAGCTGCTGAAGCTATAACCAAGAGAAGTCTTGTCAGTCACTGGAATGAATCATCCCAGTGGCTGCTTTGGTAGGTCCTCCCCAAAGCCATAAGGTAAATTGTATAGCAATGTTGCTTTCATCACTCAACTAAGCTGAAAACAAAGAAATGTAGCAGGCACAGTTATTTGAGAGCCTGGTCTCTGCAGTCACACTCACCTGAGTTCATTTCCCAGCATTGCCACTTACTAACTGTGTGACCCTGGACACACGGTCTCATCTCCAGGGGCCTCCGTTTCCTCCTCTGTAAAATGCCCCTGCTGTGCATGGTAGTTGTACAGCTTAGATGAAACCATAGGTGTAAAGGGCCCAACATGGTGCCAGGTGCACCTCAGACTCTCTGCAATTCTTCCTTCCTTAAGACTGTAGGCTGTGGGAATGAGCACCTTGGGGAGGTAGATGTGATGAGGGGTGAAACAACCTGGTTTCCAGAGTGCATAGGCAGGCAACTCAGTAATAGAAATTTGAATCACAGCTCTGTTTTTAATTCTGTCCGGGGCAGGGTTTGAAAACATGCATTCTTCCTCTGCCTTCCTCCTTTCTGTGTACATAGTGGGGTTGGGGGGACTCTCCAGCTTCTCTGAAGGCATAAAGGTCCTGCCTTCATAGTCACATCCTTTTCTCCTTAGTATCCACCACAGTCATCTGAGATACCATCAGCTTGAAGGAAATCTGTGATCTTGTGTGAATATGAATGTTTTACTCTAGTCTTCAGCAAGGTTCTCTCACTGCCAGACAGCTTTCAACTGTCCAACTTTTAAAACTTGGGAGAAATTTCATTCATAGCTCCTGCCCATGTTTGCAACATGGCTGACTTCACAGATCTGAAGATTACAGTTGTCTCTCCCCATCCTTGTCAGGATGCACAATTCCCACCCAGGACCTTGTGGCCACAGAGTCACCTTGGGTTCATGGGCTCTGTAAAGCCTCTTTGCATTCATGTGTCCTAGAGAAGAAGAATGCAGACTACTAGGAACTTAAGAGGCACATCATAATAAGGTTATTTCATTTCTTCCTTTCAACAGCTCTCTGGCATATAGTTTAAGTGGTTAAGAGGCCAGAGTTTCAAATCAGAAAGACCAGGATTTGAATCCTGATTGTGTAACATAATAGCTCTGTGGCCCAGGGCAATTACTGAGCTCTTCTGAATGCAAGGTTCCTCATCTATCTCCTGGAGATTATCGTACCCACCTTGTAGGAATTACCATCTTACAGATCTGTAAGGATCAGCGAAAGAAAGCATGTCAAGCCCTCAGCACAGGACTGGCACATGGTTAAGTACATACACACATTAACTGTAACATCAATTTTACAGCAGAAGAAATACTTCCCCAGGGAGGTTACCTAACTTGTCCAGGGCAGGTATTATTTTATTATATGTAAAAGGAAGCAGGTTGAGAGATCAAGTATCTTGCCCAATATTATACAACTAGTGAGCAGCAGAATCTGAATGACAGCCCAGGTGTCCTAACGTTTCACCCGAAGCCTCAGAAAATTAGAATAAATGCCTCCAACCCATTTTTAACTGGTCCTATGATGATGGAACCCCGCCCAGCATCTCTTCTACTGAATCCTGCTTTTCTAGAAGTAGGCTGCTAGTGAGTGATGGGTGAGAGTGTGTATGAAATGCATATATATGAGAGATGGAGCAGGACAATATTCTGAGGAACCATGATTCCCCTAGTACTCCAGGAATACAGTATTTTTTAATGGATTTTCTCAGAGTATTAACCTCTAGGTTTCAGGTCTTACTGAAAGTCATTGTGAAATGCATTGCCACCATTCACTCTCTGATGCTAGAAGGGGCTGTCTAGCAAGTGTAATTAAATTATCCTTAAGTGACAGAGGATCTTGGCAGGGTGTCCAGCCATCACTACAATGATCAGTTGTGATGTTCAGGACTCTCACAACAACCTATATGACTGTCAGTGTCTTGTACACACATTATATCGCTTAATCATGGTAACAGCGCTGTGTGTATATGTATGTGTTGAGTGAGAAGAGCAACACAGGAAGATAATTATCTCCATCTTTCAAGTGAAGAGGCTAGGGTTCAGGGAGCATGAATGTCCCATTGAGATCATATATCTTGATAGTAGCAGAACTACAACTGAAATGACTTTGCTGAGATACAGTGTAGTTAAGAAAGAAAAAACAGATTTTTGAGTCAAGCATACCTGGGTTTAAATCTTCTTTTTGGCACTTGTTAATAGTGGTAGTGACCTTACTTAATCTCTTGTATCCTAAGATTTTTCATCTGTAAAACTGGAGGTAATGTAGGGGCTGGGAGTATAGGTCAGTAGTAGAGTGTGTGTTAGCATATATGAGGCCATGGGTTCAATCCCCAGCACTACCCAAAGTGTGGGGGGGGGGGGGGAAGGGGAGGAAGGAGAAAGAAAGAAGCAAATAGAAAAATGTGGGAATAATTTAAGTGGGAGTTATTTTAAGGCTTTTAATGTAAAGCAGCATTGTGCCTAGTCTGAGAGGTCCTTAGCACATACAACCTCTGATTTTTGTCTCCTTGTCCAACACTCTGTCCAGTCTACCAAGATGCCTGTTACTGTAGATGAAGATAGTACAAGGGATTGGAATGACCTGTGTTGAGCCCATCAAACTCTTAGAAGTGTCTTTTTTAAGTAAATCTATCCTCATTAGCTTTAGTGAGTATGGGGTTTATCTTATTTCATTTTAAACACAGAAGACTGCAAGAGCTTTTATTCTGTAGGTGAAACTTAATTTTACATCAATAGAAGAGGTGCTGCAAAGCAATAAAATAAATATCACATTTAGATTTCTTGATAGTAAGTGCCCATGGTCTAGAAATGCTTTTGAGATCCTGTAGGGCAGCCTTTTTTACAATATGCAAATAATCTAAACATGCGAACAGGAGACATTTCATGTAGGATTAAAGGTGTAAGATGTACTTGACAGAACAGAAATTGTCATTGGTATGGAAACATGCATGATAAGAATGGAAAAATGCACTCATATGTAAATCTTCATTGTGCAACTAAACATTCCAATATTACTCTTATGTGTTCAAGTTCATTGCTAACCTAAAATACTTAGACATCATCAAAGGCATTAGCTGAAACAGATTTTATTCCAGAAGAAAGAACACTGGGCTAGGAATTAGGAGACCCAGATGTTGTTCTTGGTTCCACCTCTGTTCAACAGTGTGATTTGGATGAGTCATGTAACCTGTTTAGATTTTACCTCCTTGTTTATAAATACAATTGGGCCACATTTAGAAAGCCCTTTGGCACTGTTATCAAGAGCTTTAACATGTCCATATGCTTTCATTTATTAGTTCATATACTAGAATTCTCTTCTAAGGAAAGATCTTAAATGTGGATAAAGCTTGCTGGCCTGGGTATGTATCTCAGTGGTAGAGTCCTTGCCTAGTATGGGCAAGGCTCTGGGTTCCATTCCCAGCAAAACACACACACACACACACACACACGAAGGAAAGAAGGAAAGGAAAGGAAAGGAAAAGGAGGGGAGGGGAGGGGAGGCGAAGGGAAAGGAAGGAATAAAGTGAAAGGAAAGGAAAGAAAAGAAAAAGTTTTATTGCTAAAGGTGTTTACCATAGTGCTTTTATATCTTGGTAAAATTAGGAGCTATCTTAACAAAAAAATATCCAACATTTGGTTTAGCTAAGTTTTGGCCCATCTGCTTGACTAATTTGTTGTTTATTAAGTGACATTGCATTTCTGAATATTAGCATTGGTCATATAAAAATAATTTTTAAAAGACCATACAGTTAGAAAGTACTGGGAAGAATCATACTCTCCCATGTAGGCAATATCATTGATGTGATCTGGCTTCAGTCCTTCAACCATCTGTCTTTGTGTCGCCACTATTCTATTTACTGTATATGGTAAGCTCACTGTGGTGACTGGATGGACCTTTTCCTAATAAATACCTTTTACCTGGGTATGCTTTTGCATGTCCTGTTCATTCCTCCTGAAATATCATTGCCTTTCTTGTCCAACAGATGTATTATCTCCTCTTCTTCCGGTTCAGTAAACTCTTCTATATTTTCCTGTGTTCTTAGGTGGAATCAATTAAATGCTCCTTTCATCCCTATTCCTTTATGTTTTGTAACCTGGGTCTCACACATATATATTGTTATAGTCTTCTTGTCTGTTTTTGTCTCTGCACATAGACTGAGTTCTCCTTGAGGGTCAGAAATGTGTGCTAACCAAATTCCCAGGACTTAGCAAAAGGCCTGGTATATAGTAGGCACTCAATACATGTTGATTGAATTTTCATTTTTTACTTTAATTTTTCACTTTTCCATGTTTTCTACTTATTTTATAGTGGCCATTCATTAGGCTTATAAATGGAAGAAAAATAACCATTCATTCATGCATGTATTTAAATGAGGTAACTGACCTACCACAGAAGTTCTCAAATCTGGCAGGGCATCAGAACCATCTGCATAGTTTATTAAAATACAGATTCCCTGGCCACATAACAGGCTTCTTGAATTCTAATACGCATGGTAAGGACCTGGAATCAGCATTGTTTACAAACTGCTGTAGTTACTGGGATGTGTAGTTATTGAGGTATGTCCCAGAACCTTTGATCTAAGTACCTCTAAGGCCTTTTCAACTTACAGTTTTTCCTCTGTGTGTGTGTGTGTGTCTGTGTGTGTGTGTGTGTGTGCGTGTCTGTTTGCAATGCTATGAATTGAACCCAGGGACTTGCACATGCTAGATAAATGCTCTACCACTAAGTTATACGCCAGCCCAGTCTGGTTTTCAGATTGATCTCTTGTTCCTTGCTACCCTTCCTGTGAGAGGTTTCAGCATGAAAGCATTGAAGAGCAACAGGACAGACAATGGAAAATAACTATACTAGTTTAATTACTGAGCACCTGTTCTGTGCAAGGACCGCTTTAATACAACATTTTTATCTGTACAGCAGTACTTTAAGGTCAGCTTTATTATTTCCATTTTGCAGGTAAGAAAACTAAGGCAAAGAAAAGTTGTAACTTTCCCAAGGTCAAATAACAAGAATGCAATGACACCCATATTTCAGTTTAGTTCTGTCAGACTTCAAAACTGAAATTAGAATCTCCCTCCCTGCCTCTCCCTGTTTTCCCAAACAAAAGCATCTCAGCAGAGCCAGCCTTCACTGTGTGTAAACATGCCTGCCCTCTGTAAGAGGCATGAGGGATTAACATCCTTGGTGGGCAGCAAGGCACCAGGTGAGCGGAGGCTCTGGCTCACCAAATGTACTCTGGCGGCCACCCACCTGCTTACAGGGTGCAGTGAAGCAGTGGAATTCAATTTGTGGCAGTGACCTAAGAAGGACTATTTTTAGTAAGAAAGTAGGTCAGGGGCTGCAGCGGTGCTGCCTGAGAAATGTACAGCTTCCCCTCTCACCAGGATGCTTCCTTCCTTCTCCTGAATCCAGTGTGGAGGTGAGGAAGGCAGATCTGACATCCTCATGTGACTGCAGTCAAAATCAGCACTGTGTAATCCCTTGGGCATCACACACACACACACACACACACACACACACACACGCAAGACACAGAGGGTCTTATCTGAGATTTGCCTATGGTCTCAGCCCCAGTCTTCATTAAGATTAGAATCCCTTTGGAAAATATTCCTAACATGATACAGCATGTGTTGTATACCTACTGCATGCCAGGCACTGTTCTCAGTTTGGTAGACATTATCTCATTTAATCTTTGTAATACCTCCGCAGGGTAAATATTAATATCCCAGTGTTACAGTTGAATCTAAAATGTCCCCCAGAGGTCATGTGTTCAGATGTTTGGTCCCCAGCTGGTGGTGCTGTCCTGGGAGGCTATGGAACTTTGGGAGGTAGGAACCAACTTGGAGAGGTGAGTCACTGAGGGCAGGCCCTTGGAGGTTTTATGTGGGCTCACAGTCTGGTTTCTGTCTCTGCTTACTGATTGCCATGTTGTGAGGTCTTCTACCACAGGCTCAGCCACCTGCCCCACTGCCGTGCCTGCTCTGCCTATGTGAACTGAGATTCTCTAAACTGTGAGGCCCAATAAATCATTCCTTCCTGAAGTTTGTTTCTGTCAGATATTTTGCCATAGTGATGCGCAAACTCACTAACAGACCCAGTTTTGCTGATGTTCAGATAGTGTTGCAAGAAAAGTTTAGAGATTGCTCAAGATCATGTATTTCTTATTGTGGAGCCAGATTTGAGTTCTGTGTGAGAGGACAGTGCTACTGACCGAATGGTCAGATCATGAAGCCTTGCTAAGGATGATTTTCAGTTGTCACACTGCCTCTGCAACCATTTTATTCAGTTCTTCAGAGGAAGGAATACAAAGATGGCTTTCTCTTTGTGGACTTACCTGAGTCAGGATAGGACATACTCCGGACACAGACATTTTTGCAAGAGAGGAGGCAGTGCATCCTACATCCTGCTGCCTGATGGCTGAGGCCAGTAGTTGCCAAAACCAAACTAACCACCTGATTTTCTCTGCGCCTGGAGTGTTTTGGAATACTCTGCCTCACGTGCTCTGCCATATATTAACTGCGGATATGTGACAAATTGCGTGGCACTCATTGGCGATGCACAGGCAGATACAAACTTGTTAACAGAATGCAGTAATTGACTATTGTGAATTCATTATGCACAGCACGGAGGACTCTAGTAGAAACCTACTTTGTGGCCAAGACTGGCACCACCAGGCTTGAGAATCGGTTCCCAGCTCTGTTCTGGCTCTCCAGCTGGAGAGCAACATCCTTTCTAGGGCCAGAAGCAGATTGAGGCTTCTGTCTTATCTGCCCCTTCCTCCAGGCAAGGAGTAAAGATATTTACCCCACCCCAGGCTTGGATGGCCTTGGAGAAACAGTATTTGTTCATTTATTTATTCAACAAACATATTTGAAAACATACCAGGCATGTAATTAACGTTAAAGACAATTTCTGCCCCTACAAAATTTATAGTCCTTCTCTGGACTGTAGTTTATATATCATAAAATGAATATGAAAGAGAATGGGATCAGCCAATTTCGTCTAGCTCTTAAGGTTTCAGAGTCTGTGGTTCTTGATTATAAACATTCATTATTGAGTCATAGTGTCAATGTTAGTCATTTGTGTCCAATGCCAAAGAGAAAAAATGAAAATCTCGAATTTCAGAATCTGGATAGGAACCATGGACACGAGCTAATTTGATTTCTTCATTTACAAATGGAAAAATGAGGCTAAAAGAAGGATGTGCCTTCCCAGTATTTCAGTGACAGGGCCAGGATGGGGAGGCCAGTTAGCCGAGCCCAAGTTTCACCTCAACCCAGCTGATGAAGCCTTCCTCGGAAGCCTTGCTGCACTGATCTTCTTTAACAGTGAACTCTCCTGAGTCTCCCTTACCTACCTCTCTAACCACGCTTCAGGGCTCTCTTGCAGCCAGAGAGAAGAGGAAGAGAAAGGCTGATAGCTGAGCCAAAGAAAGTAAATAAAATTGAAATTCCTTGTGCCAGGATTACCACAAAGATGGACATGAAGTTGAAGCAGAGCATGTAGTTTGTTGACAAAGTTCCCAAACACGTGAACAAATTCAGAGGCAAACCTCAGTGAAACTGCAAAAGAAGAAGGCTCAGTGAGGTGGCTGGTGAGAAGCTGCTCAGTGAGCTCATGAAGGACCTGCAGAAGGACCTGCTTCCCCTAATGCCCCTCAGAACCTCTTTATACCCCTGGCCCTTGCCTGTCTCCTACATGCAGCCAATGAATGGAATCTAAAGCAAGAAGGACAGAGGAATTTTTTCTGATGTTCTTATCAGTCAAGGAGATTGAGTTCAGTGCAGAGGAATTGGCCATAGGAGGCTCCTCACTTACTCAGTGTCCACAAGATCTCTACTCTGCACAGAAGAAAATGCTGTGGGTATAGCAAAGCCTTAGCAAACACTAAAGTACCTGTGTGTCATTTGCTCTTTCCTTTTCTCCATTGCTCTCTGATTTCAAGGAACCAGCACCTTGAAACACTGTCCTTGATTAATTAATAGAATTTTCTGCCCCTTAGTGGACACTGGTGAAGGAGGTGGTCAGAGGCAGGAGAGGGTGACAATACTATACTCGATTATCAAAACCTATATCCATTCTATGTGTTTACATACAACTTTAGGCTCCTAAATTGATTTGTTATTTTCTATACTTTCTTTTATAAAATAAATAACTTTCTGGTAGATGTGTAACATTGTCCTTAAAGAACTACTAATCCATGTATATAAAATGTGTTGTAAGTGTACTTATAAATGTATATATAATGCATTAAAAAGAAAAGCATTTTAAATTTTAAACCATGACTTCAGGTCACTAGACTGAGCTGGATGCCTGGATCTGAAGCATTGACTCCCTTTTATGTGTCCCTGATCTACTCCCTCCCCCTTTCTGCCACTCTGCTCTCATACCTGCAAAGTAAAGGGGCTGGATCAGGGGTTTAGTGTCCTGGCCTATGAATCAATACTAGCCAATTATTTGGGATAACTAAAATTGGGAATTGAGTACTTGGGACTTTTCAGTTCTAGGAATCTTTCAGGTGACCTGGCAAGGTTTGAAGTTGTTGTCTTTCAAGAACTGGTCTGATTCTAATGTTTCAGGATCCTCTGTCTTTTCTCTGTTGCTCAGTTTCCTTTTTTTTTTTTTTTTTTTTTTTCCTTTCCCTAATCAGCTCTTCTCACTAGTCTGTGAACTTCCCAGGAACAGGGGCCACATCTTACCTGTCTCTGTATCACTGATATCCAGAGCAGTGTCTGGCACACTGGAAGTGCTCAGTGGACATAAGGGTGATGGAGGGAAAGAGGGAACAAATGGACTTTCATGGCCTCTCTACCAAGTAATTTCCACAAGTTGCCCTCAAGGCTCAGTTGTTATAAATCTCTTCTGATACAGTAAGTGGAAAGAGCACAGACTTTGAAACCTGACAAGTCAGGGTTTGTATCGCAACTCCGCCACCTACCATACAATAATTAATCCTAGCTCATTTAATCTCTAAGCTGCAGTTTCTTTGATTGTGAGGATAGTTGCCCCTGTTGCTCAAGATTGTTGTTGAGATTGACTAACTACATGAAATGTAGATGTAAAAATGCTTACCATAGAGTAAGATCTCAAATATTTTAACTTCATCTCTTATTTTACTTGCCTATTGGTGGCTGGGAGGAAAGGAAGGGAAGGAAACTTAGAAGATTACATTATCCCTAAACAAAGACACAGAATGACAACATGGTCCATTGTCACCTTGTGGCTTCCTGGGATACTGAGGCTCCAACTGAGGCCCGGGCACCTAGATGGATTCCTACTTGCTCAACCCTGGGAAGAAACAGAGACAGAGAGAATGTGCCCACGTGGTTGGAACAGGATTTGAACCTTGGCTGAACTCTAAAGCCTATAGCCTTAATCACATACCACATCAAAAATCTCCTGATTCCAAATGTGGTATGTTCACTCTGTTGCAGCATGGTACAGGGAGACAGAAAGAGAAGTAGCAAAAGAAATCCAAGGAACTATTATAGATTTGGGTTTCCTTTGTAGGCTTGAAGCCTGGGCTTACCATGAGAAACCCAAGTTCATTATGAATTGTTGTTCCCAGGGCTAGAGATCCTTGCATTGGTTTTGTAACAACTCCCCTCTCCACACAATCTGTGTTGGAACTGCCGCAGCATGTGCTTTTCACAAAAGTCTTTTAAAAACTATTTCCAACTGTTTCAGCTCCAGACAGGCAGCCAGATTAGTTTTCTTCTTCTGAGAAAAATGGCAAATGGTTAATTCTCCCCACAATGCCTTCAGCATCACAGTAATATGTAGCCACCAAACTGCCAACTGTATTTTAATACTTACATCACTGAGTATTATTAGCCCATTTTATAGGGAAGAGGCTTATTATTAAGACTGTAGACATTAAAGTTCAACCAAGGTTCAAGTCCTGTTTCCACCATGTTAGCACATCCTTTCTGAGTCTCTGTTCCTTCATCAATAAAATAGGACTACTGCTGTATACAGTATCATAGTACTGTGAGAATTAAGTGAATGCTCTCTCAACATGGTACTTGGCATAGTGCCTAATGAATGGCAAATCCTTTAAAAAGATATAGCTGTGATGATAGTGGCCATGACTGTTGTGTCAGTCAGCTCTTTGTTACTGTAACAAAATACCTGGGGTAATCAACTTAAAAGGAAGAGGGGTTTATTTTGGCTCATAGTTTCAGAGATTTTAGTCCATGATCATTTGGCTCCATGGATTTTGGGCCTATGGCAAGGCAGCATATCATCATAGGGAGCCCAGGGTGGAGAAAAGCTGCTCACCTCATGGCAACCAGGAAGCAAAGAGAGAAGGGGGGAGGTGGAGGCTAGAAAGGGCTAGTGTCACAGGCTCAATTTCAAAAGCACACCCCTAATGACTTACTTTCCTCCCACTAGGCTCCACCTCTTAAAGGCTCCAGTACCACCAAGCTAACACATGGGTCATTGGAGGATATTTCAGATCCAAACTATAGCAGTAGCAATGCCATAATCTTATCATCTATAAAAGATAAGAGCACTATAGTGGATATGAGAGGGATAAAGAGAGGTAGTAAAAAATTAAGAGTTTCTATTAGCCTAAGCCTGAATCCAGAGAACTTCATGAATGGTATTAGAAAGGGACCTGGTATGATCTGTTGGAGTAAATTCAGAGAAGAATTACATTTTGTTGATTCATTTAGCAGGTTTTTATTGACTACCTACCTACCTTTTCATTGCAAATATGTTTTTTCAACAACATAAACGGTGACTGTACACATGGAATTCACCAGATAGAACATACGGGAGCCAAACTGACTACATGTGTGGAAAGAGATGAAGGAAAAGTTCAATATCAAAAGTCAGAACAAGACCAAGTGCTGATTGTAGATCAGCCCATCAACTGCTATTATGCATGTTCAAACTGAAACTGAAGGAAATTAGAACAAGTGTATTAGATCCACAGTATTACCTTGAGTATATCCCAGATGAGTTCAGAGACCACCTCAAGAAAAGTTTGATGTGTTAGACACTAATGGTGAAAGAACAGATGAGTTCTGGCATGACATCCAAGACATCATTCATGAGGAAAGCAAAAAGTTATTAAAAGACAGGAAAAAAAAGACCAAATTACATGACAAAAGAGACTCTGAAACTTGCCCTTGAATGGCAGGCAGCTAAAGTCAAAGGAAGACATGACAAAGAACTAAACAGAAGATTTCAAAGAGCAGCTCAGGAAAACAAAGTCAAATATTATAATGGCATGTGCAAAGAGCAGGAGATAGAAAATCAAAAAGAAAACATGCTCTGTTTTCCTCAAGCTTAAAGAATTGAAGAAAACATTCAAGCCTCGAGTGGCAATAGAGAAGGATTCTACAGGGAAAATATTAAACGGTGCAGGAAACATCAAAAGAAGATGGAAAGAATACACAGAGTCATTACACCAGAAAGAATTGGTGGATGACCAACCATTTTAAGAGGTTGCCTATGACCAGGAACCAATGGTATTGAAGGACAAAGTGAAAGCTGCCTTGAAGGAATTGGCAAAACACAAGCCTCCAGAAACTGATGGAATACCAATGGAGATATTACAGCAAACAGATACAGCACTGGAGGTGCTACCTTGTTTATGCCAAGAGATTTGGAAAACAGCTACTTAGCCAACTAACTGCAAGAGATCCATATTTATGCCTGTTCCCAAGAGATCCAACTGAATGTGAAAGCTATTGAATGATACCATTAATATCACATGCAAGTAAAATTTTGCTGAAGATCATTCAAAAGGTACTGCAGCAGTGTATAGACAGGGGACTGCCGGAAAATCAAGCCAGATTCAGAAGAGGGCGTGGAACCAGGAATTTCATTGCTGATATCTGATGGATATTAGCTGAAAGCAGAGAATACCAGAAAGATGTCTCTCACTGTTTTATTGACTATGCAAAGACATTGACTGTGTGGGTCATAACAAATTATGGATAACACAGTGAAGAATGAAACTATCAGAGCACTTAATTGTATTCATGAAGAATCTGTACATGGACCAGGAGGCAGTTGTTCAAAGAGAACAAGGAAACACTGCCTGGTTTAAAGTCAAGAAAAGTGTACATCAGGGCTGTATCCTTTCACCATACTTCTTCAATCCCTACATTGAGCAAATAATCCAAGAAGCTGGACTTTATAAAGAACATGTCTTCATGATTGCAGGAAGACTCGTTAACAACCTGTGTTATGCAGATGACACAATTCTGCTTGCTGAAAATGAAGAGGATTTGAAACATTTATTGATGAAGATCAAAGAACACAGCCTTCAGTATGGATTGTGCCTCAATATCAACAAAACAAAAATCCTTACAACTGGGTCAGTCAGAAACTTCATGATAAATGGAGAAAAGATGGAGGTTGTCCAAGATTTTCCTTTACTCGGTTCAACAATCAACACCCATGGAAGCAGGAGTCAGGGAATCAAAAGATACATTGAATTGGGAAGAACTGTTGCAAAAGACCTCTTTAAAGTGCTGAAAAGTAAAGATGTTACATTGAAGGCAAAGGTGCGCCTGATTCATGCCATGGTATTTTCAGTCACATCATATGCTTGTGAAAGTTGGGCATTGAATAAGAGAGACAGGAGAATTGATGTTTTTGAATTATGGTGCTGGAGATGAATATTGAACTATACCATGGACCGCCAAAATAACCAATAGGTTTGTCCTAGAAGAAGTACAACCAGAGTGCTCCTTGGAAGCAAGGATGGCTAAACTGCATCTTATGTATTTTGGACGTGTAGTCAGGAGGGACCAGTCCCTGGAGATGGACATCAGATTGGGACAAGTGGCAATTCAACTAATAAAAGGAAAACCCTCAACTAGGTGGATTGACACAGTGATTGCAACACTGAGCTTAAACATAAATAAGATTGTGTGCTTGGCACAGAATTGGGGAGTGTTTTGTTCTGTTGTACATGGGGTCACAATGAATCAGACCCAACCCAACAGCACCTAACAACAACAACAACTGTATATCAGGCTTTGTGCTAAAAACTGGAGATACTATGATGATAAAACAGACACGATCCCTGCTCTCTGAGATCTTTGTCCTTGATAGGCTTATGGGGAAAATTACACAACAGTCACACTTGCCATGTAAAATTACAAAGTTGGATAAATGCTATGAAAAAAAGGGACAAAGTGCCATGAGAGAATATATAACAGGGGTTCTGACATACTTCAGGTGATCAAGGACAGCTTTGCTGAGGATGTAGCATCTGAGCTGAAGGATCACTAGGAAGTTAATAAGATGAAGGCATTAGGTAGAGTGGGGAAAAGCTTTCTGGGCATATGGACCAATGTGGCCACTATGAGTGAGAAGCAAGTTAGTGCTGTTAAATAACTGACGGGTCAGTGTGACTTCAGTGCAGAGGAGACGCTGGAGAGGGATAGTGGGCCTGGTAGGCCTTATGAAGAGCTCATCTCTTTGTTCTAAGCTTATGGGGACTTTTGAAGGATTTAAAACAGAGATGAAGGTTTTGCACTTATCCCACCAGGAGGAAACAATGCTGGATAGGGCCAGAGTATTCATAATAGAAATGGGAAAGAAAATGTAATTTGAAAAAATAAACTTGGGAGGACTTGATGGGTTGGATATAGCTATGAGGAAATAGAAAGTGTGAAGGACAACTCTCAGGTTTCTAAATGCACACATGGATACATGGATTATAGCCCTTCCTTTGGGTTTTGTTTTGTTTTGTTTTGTTTCAAGTCACAGTCTCACTGTGTAGCCCAGCCTGGTCTGGAATTGCTATGTAGACCAGCGTGGTCACAAACTCATGTCAATCTTCCTGCCTTTGCCTCCTGAGTGCTGGGATTACAGGCATGTGCCACCATGCCTGCCTGGCCCTGCCATTTTCTAAATTAAAATTAGCAATGTAAAAAAAGAGTAAAAGATTACTAGGTATAAGTAAAAAGATCTTGATTAGAATTTGAATACATTGCACCTGAGGTGCTTTTTAGACATTCAAGTATAGCTGTTCTATGGCCTGTGCCCCAAGGGCAGGACACTGGTGTTGGAATGCTTTTGGGTGGTCTGACCCAGGTCCAGCATCTGTGAGGGGTCAAGCTTGTTTAGTCAGCTTGGTCTGAAGACTCAGGGTTGCCTTTCTACCTTTTTGTGGTTCTCTGTCCTTCCCAGATTATTCTGAAAAGGGATGCCATGGGAGCTATCAGCCTAAGAAGATAAGGAACAATCTGGGGAAAGAGTCTACCTCTTTAGGAGAAGCAATTTGGATATCGCTGCATGTTGAGATATTTTACTAAATTTGTGGGTAAAATATTTGTGTTTGACATGTGTACTTTATTCATTTTTTAATTCAGGTACTTGGTGTTAATATATGTCTACTATATGGAAAGGGCTGGGGTTTAGCTCAGTTGGTAGGGTGCCACTCTGCAGTCTCTGAAGCCCTAGGTTTCGATCCTCCACACTGTAAAAACAGGAAAAAGACATGGCAATCCCCTCCCTAAGCAATCCTGAAAACAATCAGCCATTGAAAACCATATGAGGGTCACTATGAGCAGGATTTGACTTGATGACGCCTAACAACAACAATATGGAAGGTGCAATATCAAGTCAGAAAGGACCTCAGTTTTTCTGGGAATGATACCCTAGAACACCTAGAATTGCTGTTTGTATGATCTTAGCGAAACCAAGCAGGATGCTCCCCTTTCTCTAAATACTAAATCTGTAGGATGCTGAGCTGCTGACCTTTATCCCAAGGACCCGTTCTTGAGTACCTAGGGCTGGTTTTTCAGGGACTCCCTCTATAGCTGTGACTCCTCAGTGTGTACCTGGGGGGCTCTCTTTTCCAGAGTCTCCCTAGATAGTAACTTCCTCATTGCCTGATCTCTACTTTGAACAGAGCTCAGCTGGGCAGTTTGAGCCCCTCTCCCCCATGCCATATGTTCTGGTTTGTTGCCTGAAAGCATCTCTTTGTGTCCAGGTGAGTAGGTGACGATGAGAGAAATGTCAGAGCTGGCTTTGTGTCCTCCTACAGCATGGCCAAGGAGAGCTGGCCTGGCCAGCAGGGAGGGGGCTGGGCAGAAGAGTGACTCATCCAGCCCTGGCAACATGTGACAGGATCTGTGACTACCCATGTGGAATAGATACGTGCTCTAAGAACATTTGCCGTATGAAAATCTAAATTTATGAGCCACATGAATTTGGAATGGTGATCTTGTCATTGCAGGGAGGGCACAGCCTTTTTAAAATACTGTAGTAAGGGCTGGAGATATAGCTCAGTGGTAGGGTGCTTGCCTCGCATGCACAGGGCCCTGGGTTTGATACCCAGCACCATGAACAAAGAAAGGAGAAATTTTGCCAGGTGCCATTGTGCACGCCTATCATCCCAATGACTTGGGAGTCTGAAGCAGGAGGATCATGAGTTCAAGGCCAGAGGCAGCCTACTCAACTTAGCATTACCTTGTCTCAAAATAAAAAATAGAAAGGAGGCTGGGAGTGCAGCTCAGTGGTAGAGCAGTTGCCTAACATATGCAAAGCCAGGGTATCAACCCCCCAGTACTGCACACATACACACACACTCACACTCACACACACGTGCACCCGATAAAATCCCATATTTACATTGCAGTGTAGTAAAGGGTAAAAGTATTTATTCCAATTTGAGCACTCAGGAAGTTGGCATTTCCTCTGTCCATGGAATAAAGAAATTTCTCGCAACTGGAGCAGATGGTGACCCCTCTTAGAGCAGGTGTTCCCACAGAGGGTAGATGAGGCATGTGGGACAGAGGGTCTTCTACCTAGGGTGGAATGATGGACTGACAATCCCAACCCTAGGATGCTTTCATTCTTGGCTTTGCTTTTCATCTTGAAAAGTGAGCCTCCCTTAGACAAATCTGTGAGAACTGGTGTGTCCTTGAAGTCAGAAGGACTGAGACTAAATCCCAGCTCCAATTCTTATAGCTATGTAGCTTCTGCAAGTTGTTCTCTGAGCCTCCTTCTCCCAGTCTATAAAACCAGGTTTATCTTACCTTACAGGATTTTATGGGTATGAGGGTTAAATGAGTTCAGCCTCACAGCCAGCAGCCCAGGATGCAAGGAGGGGAGAAGCCCGTGGGGCCTCTGAACAGCTGGCAGTTCCACGGAGTGTATGCATGACTTGGGGCTGCATGCTCTGCTCAGAAAGAACATTCATGGCTCCCCAGAGCACAAATACAAGGCATGCGTCAACTCCCTGGCAGCCTGGGATGGGCTAAGGACACACTGTTCTGTTTCTTCCTGAGGACTGACACCCTCTCAGTGAACAGTGAGCCCACCAGGCTTCAGTTTCCCCAGAGAACTCTGTCTTCATTACAGAGGAATCCTTTCAGGTACCAAGGGCAGCATGTTACTTACAGTCTGAGAGAATTCTGGCTATGTCCCTTTCCCATGTCAGCTTTCTCCTAAACCTGATTTATCCTGTTGGATAAAATCCTGAAGTATATTCCTGTGTCATAGGAGATTCGCAGTTTTTATTTCCCAGGGGAATATTAGCAATCTAGAGACTAGGATTTTGTTGGGGCTGCCACAGTCCCTGTGAACTAGAGGCTCCTTGCTGCCTGCAAAATCCTTGATAGCCCCAGCGAGGATCAGACTTCATATGTCACTATATAGCACACATGAATCATGCCAACCTGAAGACATTTATCCCTATTTAGGGTATCACCGTAGTCACAGTTCCCATCTGTACACACAGTGCAGATTTGTGCTTACTGCTCAGGGCTGGGGTTTAGCTCAGTTGGTAGAGTGCTGCTCTGCACTCTCTGAGGCCCTGGGTTTGTTCACTAGCTTCTAAAAATGGGAGAAGGACCTACCTAGCAGCCCACTCCTGAAACAACCATCCACCATTGAAAACCCTATGAGTAGCAGGGAAGCACTGACATAGTGCCAGCCATGGCAGTGTCGGGGAGTGTTTCATTCTGTTGTATATAGGGTCGCTATGAGTCAGACCCAACTCAAAGCTACCTGTTAACAACAAGTTATTTTCTCTACTCAACATTGCTGTAGGTTGCGTAGTGCAGGGTTCTTGGTCTCTTTATTCAGGTTAAGAAAACACGGCTGTGCAAGGGCAATAGTTTGTCTGAGACTACACAGCTAATTGTTGGCAGAGCTGTTTTTCTAATCCTAGTCTTCAAAGGGACAACACAACGTAGTGAAAATACCATCCAGTATTTGTATCCCACATATGGCATTCATGAGCCATGTGACCTTGTGTAAGCTCATTATTAATATTATATTGGTTGTTAATATTAATAACAGTAAAATTTATCATGCACCTGGCATAGTGGTAGATAGCCTATGATGTAGCTCATTGTGTTCTCACACTAGACCTTGGAGAGAGGGGTTTTTATTATTGTCTGTTTTACAGATAAGAATTCTGAAATTCAGAGTCTAAAGTAACTTTCCCCTCCTGAGTCCCAATTTCTTCATAAAATCTGAATATTAATAATTCCCTGCTCATGAGAGGGTAAGTATGAAGTGAACATGAGCACTGTACAATGAAATGTATGTATGTAAATGTCATAATGAGACCCATTAAGTTGTACATTAAAAATTACCAATTAAGAAAAAAATTCCCTGGGAGGGTAATGGTAAGGACTGAACAAGGAAATATATGTAAGCTGCCCAGAACAGAGCCTGGGGTAGAGGAGGTGCTCTGTCTGCGCTTGTTTCCATTCTTTGGTTCCTTCTGACTTTCCACTGTATCCCATTGAATACATTTAGAAGCTGAGGTCATACGTAAGTCTTCTTCATAGCTTTCTCCTTCAATGCTCTTCCCCACCCCCAGAGGCCACTTCACAGCCTTCATCTGGGCTCTCTGTCAGATACTGCCTGTTTAGTCTTATGCCAGTCCAGGAAATTTCATCCTTCTCTGGCATCTGCCTCACACCTCTGACATTTGCCCCAATGCTGGGTCCTGGAATGCTAAAGGCTCCCCTGGCCTCTCCAGCTTTCTCCAAGGCAAATGCAGGTTCTTTCCCGTTTTTTTACATTTTGCCTGAACTCCTTCATGTTGTTGTGTTGTGTTTCATAAGGGGAGGCCTATGGACATGACCTGGAACCCAGGTCTGGCTTCTGATGTCATGCTCCCAAGCTTACTCTTATGTAATGCTTAAAAAGAGTATGTAATAGGTCATGGGAAAGACACAAGAGCCCATATTTGGCATATTTGGGGATCTTTAGAAAGTTGTTCATTTGGCTTTCAATCAATATTTATTTAGAACTTCCTCTCATCCTGACCCTGTGTTAGACATTGGATATGCCTGGGAAGGGGACAGATAGGTCTATTTCTCATGAAACTCTCATGGAATTCACATTCTAGTGTGAGTGGTAGATAACAAGAACATAAGTAAATCAGTAAGATAATGTCAGATTTTCAGTGCTATGAAATAAATAGGGCTCTGGGATAAAGAATAATTGGGAGTTGTTTTGTGTGTTTTGGATAGGATGGTTAGGGAACAGTCCCTTGAGGGAGGTAACAATCTGAGCTGAGATCTCGTTGTAGTCTGTTTTGTGGTGTTGCTCAAATACCAAATACTGGGTAATTTATAATGAACAGAAATTTATTTTCTCACTGTTATGAAGGTGAGAAATTGAAGATGGTGGGCTTCTGATGAGGGCCTTCTTGCTATGTCATCCCATGGTGGAAAGGCAAAGAGAGGGCAAGAGAGCAAAACACTAAATTTGAAGTCCTAAGCACTTGTATAATCAGCATCATCCATTCATGTGAAGAAGCCCTCATAAACACTTCCACTTAGACCCCACCTCACAACATTGTTGCTTTGGGAATTTGTTTCTTCCTTTTTTTTTTTTTTTTTTTTTTTTTTAGAGCAATGCTAAGAATTAAACCAGGGCCTTGAGCATGCTAGGCGAGCACTCTACCACTGAGCTACATCCCCAGCCTTTTTAAGTTTTTTTGTGAATTGTTTGTTTTGAGGCAGGGTCTTGCTCTGTAGCCTGGACTGCCTCAAACTTACAATTCTCCTGCCTCAACCTCCTGAGTGCTGGAATTTTTGGCATGTGCCACCATGCCCAGCCAGGTTTAAATTTCTAGCACATGCTTTTTAAGGAACACATTCAGACCATAGCATATCTCAAATGAAAAGCCAAGGCAAGAGCAGAGGAAACAATGGGAACAAAGACCCAGAAGTGGGAAGGGGTTAGGCATTGAAGGAGTAAAATGTAAAATGGAGAACACCTGGCTGGAATGTGGTGCATTAGAAGAAGAATGTGATGAAGACAGAGATAAACTAGAACTAGATGTAGTGGGCCCTGGATGCCTTAGGAGTTTAGATTTTTTTTCTAGACTCAATGGGAAACTACTGAAGGATTATAAGCAGGGGATTGATGTGACCTTAAAAACTGAGGCAGCTAAGTGGAGAATGCATTGTAAGATAGAGAAAGGGAAACTGAATTCTACGGCTCTTGTAATTGTTCAGGAAAGGTGACAAGGCCTGGACTGGGTTATGCCAGTAGAAATACAGATGCAGACAAACTTGTAATTATGTTGAGGTCAGAACAACAGGTCTTGATGAAGAATGATATTAAATAATCCATTCTGTCCCATCTAATCAGTACCCAGCTAGTATAGATGAAAGTGGTGCCTAGTTTCAGGTAGCAGGGGAGCAAGAGGGCATCTCTTGGCGATGGGTGGACTTAGGCGGTCACAGACATGGCTGCCAGGATGTACTTCTGTAAATTTGAAAGACTACCTCTAAATGATGGCTTGGAAAAATTGAAAGGGGGAAATATTTTAAAAGAATTCATCTGTAGCTGGGTGATGTGACACATGCCTGGGAGGTAGTGGCAGGAAAATTGACAGTTCAAGGGCAGAGACAGCTTGTGCAACTTGGCGAGACCCTGTCTCAAAATAATAAATGAAAAAGGACCTGGAGGTGCAGTTCAGTGGTAGAGCACATGGCTAGCATTCATGAGACCTCTGGGTTCAATCCCCCAACACTAAAGAAAAAAAAAAAAAGCACTCATTCAGTGGTGCTTTAGCACATACCTTATCTGTACCTGGAGTTCTCAGGGTGGTAGGTAAGATCCAGCTCTGTTGTTTCAGACTTCCTCTCTCTTGGGGGAGCAGACATGTAGACAGATGAATCTAATGGCAAAGAAGACAATAAGGGAAGGTGGGAACGCGAAGGAGAGCCCTAACTTTCCATAGAAAATGTAAGGAAGCTCTTTATAGAGAAACCAGACCCCAGAAAGGGGTTAGGCAACAGAGCACTCCAGGAAAAGGGGATAGCATATGCAAAGGCCCAGAATCTTGGGAGAAAGAGTGTGTTCAAGAATTAGAAAATACCTCAGTGTGCGTGGGGTATGAAATATATGTTGGGAGTGTGTTAGCTCTCTATCACAGTAACAAAATGACTGAAATAATCAACTTATAAGGAATAAAGGTTTGTTTTGGCTCAGGTTTTAAAAATTTCAGTCTAGTATCAATTGGGTATGTTGCTCTGGGCTTGTGGTGAGGCAAGGAAGCAAAAAGGAGAAAGAAGGGGTAGGGATCTCCTAACCCCCTTCAAGGGCACTCCCCAATGACCTAACTTCCTCCCACTAGGTCCCACCTCTTAAAGGTTCTACCACTTCCCAATAATACCATGTGTTGAAGACCAAGCCTTTAATCACCTGTCTTTGGAGACACTTCAGATCCAAATGATAGCAGGGGAGATACAGACTGGCAGGTAAGGTTATTGACTACACAGTGAAGGATGGCATGCTAAGGCATTTAGACACCAATGGATATCTTAAAGCTAGGGCCTAGTTGCTAGAAAGCAAATCATTTTCCATAGAATACTAGCCAGATCCTTCTGAGTCTGGATGCAGCCTCAGAAACATTCTCAACACAGAACTCTAGGTGGTCACTTCCAGGCAGAAATGGAATTGGCAGAGGATGAAGCCTATTTGACATTCTCAAAAGAATATGAGTCTATAAATGTGTTTAAAGAGAGAAGGGTTCTGGGACCAGACTTTTCCTAGAATTGTCTCATTAGGTACAACTGTACATTGCCTACATTGTATAAGACATAGTGGAGCCCAGGGAGAAAGGGCCCAGGATCCTTGCTATTAAAGGGAGACTGGCCATGGGGTTCAAGGGGGAAATAATCCAGTCTGGAGGGATGTATTTCTGAACATCATCATGGATTATGAATTTGAAGGGGCCAGTACTGAGGCAGAAAGTACAAAGCTCTCAATGACACCAGAAGAGATCCCTTTGACCTGTAGGGTAGTATAGTGTAAGGCCTTCTTTTTTTTTTTCTTTCCTTTTTCTTTGATTTTCCTTTCTCTTTTTCTTTTCCTTATTCTTTTTTCCCCCCTTTGGTACTGGGGGGTTGAACCCAGGGCCTCGCACATACTTTGCAAGTGCTTTACCACTCAGCTGTCCCCCAAAGCCCATGTTTTAGTTTTTATCTTGAGACAGGGTCTTGCTTAGTTGCACAAGCTGCCTCTGGCCTCAAACTATGATCCTCCTGCTTCCATCTCTCCAGTAACTGTGATTGCAGGCATCAGCCATGGTGCCCGACCAATGTCTTTTTCAACAGACATTGCTCCTTTCCTCAGAAAGCTCTTTTGAAGCGCAGTTTAGCTCCTTTAAAGAAAGTAATTGCCGTGGACTAAGGAATCAGGAAGTAATCATTGGTCTGTGCGCTCAGTGATGGCTGTGATTGTCTTTGCCCACTTGGTGCCCCCAGCATCCACCACAGGACTTGGCATGTAATATATGGTCAATGGTTTGTTGAATAAATGAATAAGAGAAAAAATTAATTAATGATCCAACCAACCAGTCAACTATCCAATCCCAGCTCTTTATTTAGTTTTCTCAGCTGTACAACAACTTGGTTGGTCTTTAAGGCCCCTCATACTCTTCCATCCTAGGATTCTAGGATGGTAAATAGAATAGTTCAGAGCAAACCAGATTATCCCTCACTTCTGATATGCAGCAAATTTAGTCAGAATAAAGTATCAAAATCCAGCACTACTTTACATCTCAGAAATTCTTTCTAAAAACAGAACCTGCGTCTGTCTCAGAGTTGTGAAGAAAATGTATTAGGTTATATTAAACAGCAAGACTGTCCTTTTTGAGGGAAAAATGAACTAAATCTTGTCTTTCTGACTGAAGATGTTAATTGGGATTTGAGTTGATTTGATGTAAATTTGAGCATCCATCCAGAGAACATTTATTGACATCTGCTATAACAGGGCTAGGCCTGAGGGAGATAGGAAGATGAACAAGATACAGATCCTTCCAGGCGGGAACTGACAGTCTAGTCAGGGAGATAAAACATAGACACCCTTGACTGTGACCCACGTGGACAGAGAATAAACTGAGGCAGTCCAGGTCCAAGGCTAGGACTGGTCAGAAGAGGAAATCTCTTTTAAGTACATCTCAGCAGGTAGGAAGTCTGCCTCTCCCTACAACTCTGTGAGGCTCAGGATTCAGACTGAATCATTGTAGCCATGAGGGTGTGCTCTGTGGTTCCCTGGAACTTCTAATCACCTTCCAGCCACGAAGCTGAGCAACAACCCCTCAAGGTGTTATTGGCAGTGAGAATCATCTTAGGCTTTCATGCACAATGTGCACACTGTACTACCATGCTCGGGGGCACCTTTTTATGGCTTCTGTGCTAGAGATTGGTTTAAAAAAGAAGAAGAACTTCCTCCCTGCAATAGGAATTTGTATCCCTACTTTTGCAAAACTGGAAGTCATTTGTCCAACTTGTGACCCTGTCCACCTTGGCTGCCAATGAAATTCAGGACCTACGTGAAAGAGGCTCATCTTCTTTCTAACATTTTCCCAACAGTTTCTTCTCTGTGAAGGACCTTGTGCTAAATGGATAGGAGACATATGGGCTTTGCCCTCTGGGAGCTGACAAAAGGCTATATGAACCAGATTGAAGAGGAGCTGTGATACCATTAGGAGCACTAGAGGAGTCAGAGGAGAAAGATCATGTGTTTAGGCAGTGGGCACGAAGGGCAAACCTAAAAGAGATTTGTGTGTTTGTACTTTGAAAAATGTAGAGACCATATATATTGATATAGGTGAAGTAGATTTTCTAAGATAAAAATAATGGCAAAAGCATTGCAGAAGTAGAAGCCTCCAGGCTTGTTTAGGGACATAGGGATTCTTCAGTTTCACTAAGGTGACTAATGCTTTAACAAAGCTGGGGCCAGTTCATCACAGAGGGCCTCGCCTTAGGCGTTCAGACATTTATATATTCTGTATGCAATAAAATATCTTTAATAGTTTTAAATCAGAATGTGACATAAAATCCTAGGACTAGGTAGGACTTTGGATAGGACCCGGTACGGCACAGTACCTGAGTGGTCCCCAATCTTTTTGGTACCAGGGACTGGTTTTGTGGAAGACAATCTAAAGCTGCCTCTGATCTGACAGGAGGAGGAACTCAGGCGGTAATGCGAGTGATGAGGAGCAGGTATAAATACAGAAGGTTTACTTGCTTGCCCCCTGTTCATTTCCTTCTGTGCAGCTCAGTTCCTAACAGGCCACTGACAGGTATCAGTCTATGAATCAGGGGTTGGAGACCCCTGCTCTATGTCACACGTAAAGACTGAATCCCCAAAGTGGAAATTACTAACTCAAAGTCAGACAATTGGTGTATGATGGTGACGGAGCCCGGGCCTAAACTAGTGGTCTTTTGCACTCTGCTGTGAGATCTGTGCCCTGAGAACATGAATGAGGTTTTCTAGGGGAGGTAGATTGGGGGATGAGAAGAGATAAAAGAGTACAGTTCAGATGAAAGGTAATGTGGGAGGTCATTAATTAGGCCATAGGCAGAGGGTTGACAAGGACGAGGCTGATAGGGAGAGAACAGAGTCTAGTCAGCAAAGCTTGGATATGAGAGGCAGATGGCAGGAAAAAGTCTCCCTGTATCATTTCCCATTACTGTTCTTTACTGAATTGTCCAACTGGGCTCTTTTTGGTAAGCAATCAAGTGGGAGAGAAAGGATACAAATCCAAAATAAATACATTAGGCAGTTTCAGTAGTTCCCAAGTTGAACCTTGTAATTTGTTCTTATTTTTCTTGCCTTGAGGGCCTGGTCCTGTTCCAGAACCTGGTCTTCCAGGTCCTATGTCCTCAGAAATGTGATCCACTTACCAGCCTCTATTCTGGCTTCATGCTTTTAAGCATGGGATCTTGGAACTGCCATCATCGTCTGAGTATCCCTGGTTTTGGGTTTCCGACCAGGCCCTTTGAAGGATCTGTGCATGTGATTTGCCTCCCATCCCATGACCCTAGGTTTAGAACCAGAGCCCTCAGACAACCTCCACTTCATGCTGAGCTAAGAACTTCAGAGCACCCAGACTGAGGGAGGGTGCTGGGCTGAGCTTTAATCAGCACAGGCTGTGCCCTGGACCTGTAGACCATCTGCCTCAATTCACCCAGGGAGCATTACAGTGCAGGCTTCTGGGCTCTGTCTTGTGCCTACTGAGTCAGAGCCTCTGGAAGTGAGGGCTAGGAATCTGTATTTTTGACAAATTCCCCAAGTGATTCTTATTTACCTAAAGTTTGAGACTCTGCCTTACGTCACTTAATATTTTTTTACTGGACCTCAGTTTCCTTGTTTGAAAACAGGAAAATTATATATTCAACTTACAGTGAAAATAGAAATGCACTTTGGAAAAATGTTAAGCGTTTTATATATGTATACAAATACATATGTATAACATATTATTAAAGTTAACATTTATGGAATCAAGAAAGTTTGAAACATTTTTCAAACTAAAATACACTGAAAAC